>BQNB010127730.1:0-14351 GCA_026074375.1 Tanacetum coccineum
TGAGTAATGTACTTTGTAAAAATGATATTAAGATATTGACTTGACATATTATGATGTTTGCTTGACATATATGATTGTCATATGTAGATTGTGTGAGCTTGTTAACTTTAGTTATGCAAGTTACGTTGCATAATAAGAGATTAAAGCAAAAATTTCCTCATGAAAAAGTGATATATTATATAACATAGAGATATTACATTGGTAAAAATTTCGGGTTGTTATATATTAACACTTGTAAAAAACTATATGGGCTACTATGCGCATTTTTTTATTTAATAATTATTTTATTGCCTGTCACTTTTTCCAGCTTTCAAACACGTATTATTATTTTTGATTTATACGTTTTTTACGCTTTCGCACGTTTGCGATTGTTTTCAACCGATTTTTACGTTTTCGTCCATTTTTTACGTTTTTGTCATTTATTTTACGTTCTCGCCTGTTTTTTTTTATGTTTTCGTCCGTTTTTTACGTTTTCGTCAGTTATTTTACATTTTCGTCGGTTTTTTTACGTTTTCGTCTGTTTTTTTACGTTTTCGTCTATTTTTTTACGTTTTCGTCAGTTTTTACGTTTTCGTCAGTTTTTTTACGTTTTTGTATGTTTTTTCCCGCTTTCATCTGTTTTTTCCGTTTTCGTCCTTTTTTTTACGTTTTTGTTGGTTTTTTACGTAAAAAAGGTGCAAAAAAGTAAAAAAAGAACGAAAGCGTAAAAAGACAGGCGGAAACGTAAAAAGACGGACGGAAACGCAAAAAAGGGCGAAAACGTAAAAAAAAGACGAAAACGTAAAAAATGGACGAAAACGTAAAAAATGGACAAAAACGTTAAAAACAGACGAAAACGTAAAATACGTACGAAAACAGACGAAAATGTACGAAAGCTGGTGAAAACGTGTGAAAAAACGTAAAAAGTCGGACGAAACGTAAAAAGACGAACGAAAACGTAAAAAAGCTGACGAAAACGTAAAAAAACAGATGACAAGGTAAAAAGCAGACGAAAACGTTAAAAACAGACGAAAACGTTAAAAAACAAATGAAAACGTATAAAAACTGACGAAAACGTAAAAAACAGACGAAAACGTTAAAAACAGACAAAAACGTATAAAAACTAACAAAAACGTAAAAAACGGACGAAACGTAAAAAAAGGACGAAAACGTAAAAAACATACGAAATCATAAAAAAACGGACGAGAACGTAAAAAAACTGACGAAAACGTAAAAAACAAACGAAAACGTAAAAAAACAGACGAAAACGTAAAAAAACTGACGTAAACGTAAAAAACAGACGAAAACGTAAAAAACAGACAGAAACGTAAAAAAACAGACGAAAACGTAAAAAACTGACGAAAACGTAAAAAACAGATGAAAACGTAATAAAACGAAGGAAAACGTAAAAAACAGACGAAAAACGTAAGAAAACAGACGAAAACGTAAAAAACAGACGAAAACGTAAAATAACAAACAAAAACATAAAAAAACTGACGAAAACTTAAAACACAGACGAAACGTAAAAAACGGAAGAAAACGTTTGTAAACGTACAAAAACTTCAAAAAACCATTAAATAAAAAAGATTCGCCTGATAGCCATTTATCCCATCAGTGCCCGTTTTGGCCCGTGCCCGTTTTAGCCCGGTGCCCGTTTTGCCCGGTGCCATTTACTGGTGAATTGATTGATTTGGGCTCAAAAGGAAAACCAGGTGAAAGTCGTTCAAAGTCTATTCTAAAGTACACAACCCGTTAAATGGTTTTAATTCAAACATATAAATTAGTATTGTACTAATATTGTTCTTTCGAATTTTCTAAAAGAGATAGAAAAAAGGATGTTTGTGGGTGAACCCATACTAAATCATCCCATACTAAAAATGACCTTTTTATCCTGCAATCGATTCAACGTACTGGCCCAGTATATTAGTGGATAATTAGGCCCACGCCCGGTTTATGGGTTTTGGGTATTAAGGTTTTACCATTATAAATAATGGTCATTAATAAGATTATACCTACGGGGTTTATTCATTATCTAACATTGTATTAGAGCGGGTCTGATCCTCAGACCTTGGTGGCTATGTTGAGCCGCCTCCCCT
The DNA here is from genome assembly GCA_026074375.1 of Tanacetum coccineum. Lineage (NCBI taxonomy): Eukaryota > Viridiplantae > Streptophyta > Magnoliopsida > Asterales > Asteraceae > Tanacetum > Tanacetum coccineum. Next base: position 2,076 of record BQNB010127730.1, read on the forward strand.
AAACCACCCGCCAAACCCTAGCCGCCACCCTTTAACCTTAAAAAAATCCTCATTAGCAAATTTGTATGCTTCTTTGAGTGGGCAACGATTTTCTCATACTCATGGCTCCAAAATAAATCTCAGTTCTACATCTTTGATCTTCTTTTGTTAACTTTTCTCTGTTTTCTAAAACACCAACAAAGGTTTGGCTACGTTGAAGGTACTGATTGAAGTGACTTGTTAGGAATCGAGAAAAGACTTGGTCACTTCCAAAGTTGTAATAGTATAGCTCGTAGCACAATATTTGAAAACTTACCAAGCTAAACGGGTCAACATAAGTCATCCTTATGTTGACCGACCATATGCATGGTATATATACCCCTCCCCATGCCTTGGAGAGGGTTGGTTGTTCATTTTGGTTACTCATAATATTACATTTTTCTTTCTTTCTCTCACTAAGTGCTACAACCCTCCTTTCTCTCTCTAAACTTTCTATCTTAATTAGTTGTTAAGTGATTTGATACTTCTTCAATTGGTGTCAGTCGCCATGGGGTGATATCGTGAGCTTGTGCGCGTTTATATCTTGTTTAGATCATTAGTTTTGGTTATTTAAAGGTTTCGAGTGCTCTAAAATACAAACCCGGATTTTTGTGTTTAAAAGTTAAAGTTTGTGTTTTTAAGCAAGATATAGGCCTAAGATAACTAGTTGTGCAAGAAAATCAAGGTAAAACGTCAAAAAGAAAATCAAGGTAAAACGTCAAAAAGGGTGAGTTTTTGGTGATTTTTTGGGAAAAGGTACGTTTTTATTTGAAGGAAGCGAAATATGTTATGAAGGAAGCGAAATATTACATGAAGCTAGCGAAATATGTACTTAAGCGAAATATGACAGGTTGACTTCAAGCGAAATACGTCATTTCTAGGAAACGAAACTCTGCTTAATTTTTATTAGATCAAGCGAAATACGTAGTTGTGTAAAACGAAACTCTGTTCAATTTTTCATATTCAAGCGAAACATTACATATTCAAGCGAAATATTACCTTTGTCATATTCAAGCAAAAGATTACAACAGTCAAAAAAGATTTTATTTTCTACGGTTTGTCTTACTTTGTAAAATCCCGCGAAATACTTAGATTTCTCGATTTTAGTGAAAATTTATAAAATCCGGTGGAACATTAATCTTATTCACCAATAACAACAACTCTTAACACAATCCTCTTTTATCGTTGTTCGGTCACTTTTTAATCATTTCACTTTTCAATTAATTCAAGATGACTACTTTAGCAGAACACATCATTGTTGCTGGAGCTGAGAACCGTCCTCCAATGCTTGAAAAATCAATGTATGATTCATGCGCAAGTCGTATACCTCTATTCATTAAAGGAAAGAAACATGGTAGGATGATGCTTGATTCAATCGATAATGGTCCATTGGTTTATCCAACTGTTGAAGAAAATAGGTAAACTAGACCTAAGAAATACTCCGAACTCACTAAAGCACAACAACTTCAAGATGATTATGATGTTCAAGCAACGAATATCATTCTTCATAGTCTTCCACCCGATGTGTAGGCCCTTGTTAACCATCAAGAGGTGGCTAAGGATATTTGAGATAGAGTCAAGATGCTAATGAAAGGCACTGAATTATCATACTAAGAACGTAAATGCAAATTGTATAACTTGTTTGATAAGTTTGCTCATGTTCCAGGTGAGACACTGTATGAGTACTACTAGAGATTCTCTCAGCTAATCAATGACATGCATACAATTGGAATGACTATGCAACAAGTTCAAGTCAATACCAAGTTTCTGAATGCTCTTTCATCGGAATGGAGCAAGTTTGTCATTGATGTGAAGTTAGCTAAGAGTTTGTATACCACCAACTATGATCAATTGTACGCAGACCTTAGTCAACATGAACGACATGCTAATGAAGTTCGTATCAATCGTGAAAGATATCCGGATTCTTTTGCTTTTGTAGCGAATTCTCCAACTCTATACAATCCATCTCAGTCACCACAACATTCAAGTTATTCAATGTATCCACCTCCTCAACAATTCACACTAGTTTATGCAGCACCCATTCTTCATCAACACCATCATACTCTAGTCAATAATCCACAACAACATCTAGTTTCCCCTCTACCATTCATATCTCCTTTAATGACACCACAACCTCAAGTTGGATTTCCACAATTAGACTCCGGTCTTGCTATTCCTATGTTTCAGCAAGGACAAGATCCAATTAAATGCATCAATAAAGTAATGGCATTTCTGTCTGCTGTAGCATCAAGGTTTCCACCATCAAACAATCAACTCAGAACATCGTCTAATCCTAGAAATCAAGCATCCATTCAAGATGGTAAAGTCACAGTTCAACAAGTTCAAAGAAGACAACATCAGAGTTATGCTAGTACAGGAAATAGAGGAATTGCTACTTCTTCAAAGGGAAATGTTCAACCAAGAGTTGTAAAGTGTTATAATTATCAAAGAGAAGGGCATATGGAGAGACAATGTACTCAGCCAAAAAGGCCAAGGAATGCTGCATGGTTTAAGGAGAAATTGATGTTAGCCGAAGCTCAAGAAGCGGGTCAGATATTAGATGAAGAGCAACTTACATTTTTAGCAGACCTTGGAATATCAGAAGCTCTAGTTGCTCAGCAGACAATCCCTCAGAATTCAACCTTCCATACTGAAGAATTGGATGCCTATGACTCGGATTGTGATGATTTATCCTTGGTAAAAGTGGTTCTGATGGAAAATCTTTCAAGCTGTTATTCAGATGTTCTCTCTGAGGTACTATATTCTAATTCTTCTCCGAATGATATGATTAATCAGGATGTGCAAGAGATGTAGTATTCTGAACAAACACATATTTATGATTTTTAAGATAATGAGATACACAGTGATAGTAATTTCATTCTGTATTCTTAATATCCGCAGGAATCACAAGATGCAGTTATTTAGGATACTAATTCTTCTGCACCTAATAATTTATTGGTGCTATCTTTGGTTGAACGAATGACTGATCACATTGCTCATCTAGATAAGGAAAATCAGACAAATAAAATGGTAAATGAATCTTTAACCGCTTAGCTTGAGAGATATAAAGAACATGTCTCTATTTTTGAACAAAGACAGAATGTTAATTTGAACAAACATGAAAAATTAATCGATTCTCAAATGGATGACTTAATTCGGAATAGAAATACAAAAGTTTGCGGCTTTTCAGCATGAAATCGATACACTTAAAGAAACTCTTTCTAAATTCATTTCAAAGAAAGAATCTTAATCAAAACCTTAAACTGATCAAAACAAGAATCTAAAGAAAAAGAGTCTAAATACATTGACAAGGAAATTGTTTTGGAAAAACAAAATAAACAACTAGAGAATATTATTTGTAAGATGTATCGATCTATGAAAGCAATGCATATTCTAACAAAATCACAAGTTTTTTATGATGACACTCACAAACAAGCTCTTGGTTATTAGAATCCTTTCAATCTTAAAAAGCCTAGCGGATTCAACCAACATTATATGATGGTAGTGTTATTGCTAAAGAACATGCTATGATTTCTGTGATTGATGATGAAGAGACATTGATTTTGGAAGAAGAGAGTCGATCAAAGATGCTTAATATACAAAATGATCTAATTTCTATCGAAAAGAAAATTAATATTTCTCTAATTGATTATTCAAAGTTGAATAAGATAAAAGATGATTCTGGTAAACATTTTGTAACTCAAAAAGAATTATCTGCAAAATAAGATTTCTAGTTAAAACATTCATCCTTTTCTGAAACACCCGTTACATCACATACACTTGGTAGAATTGAATCTCCTAGTGAACTTCCTAAGGTAAGTTTGGTAAATGAAAGTATTAAAAAGTTAAAATATCAACTGGCCAATTTTGACAAGATTGTGAAAAAGAGAACCATATCTGATGCTATTACTGCTGGTGCGTAGGGTTTTGAACATACCAAAGTGTGTTTTGTAACTGAAATAATTCCATTTTTAAAGTTTTAAAGGACACATTTAATGCGTTTGATAAAACTCTTTTAGATGAAATTGAAGTTCAAACTGTTTTTAACCAAATGGAAGCGGCTGTTGATCAATGTTCTGAAACAAAAAATGCTTTTCCAATTAAATCAAACAACTTAGCATTGATAAAGATCAACTCCTGAAACAAAATCATGTCTCAAGAAGTGTGCATATTGCTATGTTTCCGTAATATTCTTGATGTAAAAAGTCACGTGTAAATGAATGGCTATAAGTGTCTGGAACTTGAGACTGAGCTCTAAAAAGAAAGTACTTGATTGAAGTCTTTTGTAAACATCTTTTTCATCAAGTCTTATCTTCTCATAGACGAAGAATAATAATGGATGCCCATGAGGTTATCTTGAGAAAGACTATAGAAAATAATGACGCCCTTTGTAGCCTTGTAGAATGCGCTAGATAAACAAAATCCTATACACCTAAAATATTAGAATCTTCTTGCAAATTAACAAAACTCGTTCAGATTTGTTAGTCTATGCACAAAGACATGCCCTCGTTGATAGAAACATGTGAGAAATTAGTTTTGTCAACACCAATAACAAGACAAAAAGGGTTAGGTTTACTGAACCAGTCACAGTCTTCAAGCATCATATCCCCAACAGACGATTCTCTTTAAGAACCAAAGGATTACGATCAGTCTTTGTTGACTTCTACAGGAGTAAAACCTACTACTAGTGTTAGCGGATCGAAGCCTTCAGGAAATACAAAGAACAATAGGATCACGCGACCACCAAGTAGCAATCAAAAGAATAAAGTAGAAGACCACTCTAGGAAAGTTAAATCTAGTTTGAATAAGATGAATTCTGCTTCTGAACCTATCAGTAATACACTTGTTAAGCATTATGTGAGAAATGTTAAGTTTGAATCTATTTGTGCTATCTGTAACAAATGTTTGTTCGATGCTAATCATGATATGTGTATTATGGATTATGTGAATGATGTGAATGTGCATTCAAAATCTAAATCTAAAAGAAATAAAATGAGAAAAGTATGGAAACCTACGGGTAAGGTGTTTAGTTAAATTGGATATAGTTGGAAACCTACAGGTAGGACCTTCACTATAGTTGAAAATAAGTGCCCTTTAACTAGGATTACCTCCACTAAAGTAGTGCATACTAAGGAAACCTCTACCAAATCAGTAGCTACACCAACTCAAGGAATCTTAGTTTACAGCAAGAGACCAAAAGCAACAAGATATGTAGGTTACAGTAGCAAAGTTAAGATTGTAGAATCTAAAACTTCTAACTCTAAGGAACCCAAACAATCTTGGGGATCCACTATTTCTGATGTTCCATTTTCTTCACTTAACGATTGCAAGTTGTCCAAATTGTTCTCTGGTATTTGGACTCCGGTTGCTCAAAGCATATGACTGGAAATCGCTCTCAACTCATCAACTTTGTCAGTAAATTTTTGGGTACCGTCAGATTTGGGAATGATCACATTGCTAAGATTATGGGTTATGGAGACTGTCAAATCGGTAATGTTACAATCTATCGGGTTTATTATGTGAAAGGGTTAGGTCACAACTTATTCTCTGTGGGTCAATTTTGTGATTCTGATCTCGAAGTAGCTTTTCGCAAACACACCTGTTTCATTCGTGACTTAGACGGTTGTTGGTCCTACTTTAATAGATCGAATTCCTTAATCTTGTTTAAGGTTTAGTTATATTAGATAAATCTAACACAACTATAGTAGAAACTTTGTGTAAATGTATTAAAGATTATGCGGAATCTAATCTTTAATATTAAGAAGAACTATCAATGAAATAGTAATTATATGAACATATAATTCAACAAATAAAAGCTCCAATATTAATAATACGAATACTCTTAAAGTATTAAGGTTACAAAGACCTTGAAGCTATGATAATTCTATGAATGCCTCGTATATTTTTCTATATCAAACTTTATGCCCTATGACCTCCTTTTATACACCAAGGAGTCCTATACGGCTTACAATACTTTCCTAAGTAATCATAATCTTCTAACAAATGACTTATACATATCTTTTACCAAAATATCTCATACAAATCACATAAGCAGTACTAACTTCTTCAGCAGCATTAACTTTGTACTAACAGTAGTAACTTTTGTACTAGCAGTAGTAACTACTTAGCATATTTTCCAGTCTTTATCTCTGAGCAATCTTAACTTCCACTAGCAGTAGTAACTTCCTTTAGCAGTAGTAACTTCCTCTAGCAGTAGTAACTTTGTACTGGCAGTTGTAACTTCACCAGCAGTCTTAAATACTTAGAATAATTTTCATTGAAATTCTCTAGCAGAACTAACTTTGACTGAGCAGCATTAACATCAATAAGAGTAGCAGTAACTCCAAACAACATTAAGAAGTTTTTGATCCCAACAATCCTCCCCTAAACTTGATATTTATCTTTAAAATCATTAAGTTTCTTCATTGAAAGCTTCATTAATCACCAGGAGGATGCTTCCAAATACTTCATGGATTCTTAGGTTGTTTTATGATCAATTTACATAGCTGATAAGCCATTTTACTTTCATAATCAATTTAAAGCTTCTTTTCTAACATCTATTAAAGTGTAAGTGGTGAAAGTGGATACTTCTTCTCTACTAACATGTAAATCTGCATATGTTGCATTCTTAAGAAATGTACTCCACAAGAGTCATATAACTTCCATTCCAACACTTTGTATGCTTGTTGATTCCTCCATACTACATCTTCTACATGTGGTTAAAACATATTTTCAAATCTCCAAATAATAACAAATCCAAGTCTTCTACTGGCCTTGTTGACTTATATTTACCTTTTACCAACTTGTACAAATCTTCTAAATCTTTCCTGCTAAAATTTTTAAGCATATGACTAAAGATCATGTACATTTGAGACTTTCCACCTGCTCTCATTATTTGATAATAGTTTTTTCTTCCTTCTTTTTGAATCTTCCAGCCAACAATACTTGGAGACTTAATAGCTAAAGGTATAGAATCAATTGTTACCTCTTCTTCATCTGGAATGATTTCTAAACACTGTTTAAGCTATGTTGTTTCTTTGTCATCTTCCACCTTTTGCTTCTTTGCATTCTCTTGCATCAGCTCTTCTCTTGCTCTCTTTTCTTTTAATTCCACCAACTCTGTTCGAAAGTCTTCAAATGTATTTACCCTCTTGAATGCTCTGTCAAATATCTCTTGGATAGAATCAAAATCTTTTGACTTCAAATCTTTGAGCTTGTATCCTTCCATGTTCTTTAGGTAAGTACACATTATTTGTCTCCTTTTGTTGAGTTTTGGTTGGTGGTTTGTTCCTCTTCTCCTCTACTCTTTTAGCTGCAAAGTGTTTTCTTCTTTAGTCTAGGAGTTCTTTAAACAATGTGGCTTTTTCTTCAATTGTAAACTGCTCTTGTTCTTTAGTTTGCAGTCTTTCTGCCAACTGGTAATCAACATTAACTTTTTCTTGAATGTCATCCCAAGTAATATTGGCTTTATCAATCTTTTCTTCTTCAACTCTGGCAATTCTTTCCTCTTCATCAATCTATGCTTGTAATTTATGTGCAATCTCTTCATCAAGCATGATTTGAACTTTCTTCTTTGTATGCTTCACAAATTCAGGTTCTACCATTTTCCCTTTGCCTTTGTTACGAACTTTTTCCCATGATGGTTGTTGTAAAGATCTTGTTATTGTAGGTGTACCCAGCTCAGTAATAACAATTCCTTTCCTTGGAGTTGGAATTGTAGCAGTTGTTGTTGTAGCAACACTAACCTTTATTGAAGCACTGGCAGCACTAACTCGTACACTTGGCTCTTCTATAACATCCCATTTTACCTTGGTTTTACACTTTTCATTTCTATAAATGCGATGACCAAATAATTTGTCACCATCATCATTCTTTTTTCATTAGAAACTTCTTGTTTGCAACAAACACCCCCTCATCATTTAAAGCATCCACATCAAATATCTCATTATCAACATCATCTTGAACATTAACCAGGGTAATGTCTTCATCAGCATCAATAACATTAATCCTCCTCCCCTGTTGGGATGAATCCTCATCTAAATCTTCTCATGCACTCAGAGGAAACTACCTTCATACATCCAACTTTTGTGTAACCTCTCAGCCATGATTTCTTGACCTCATTTCTGTTCAAGCTTCTTGACCCTCCTCTTCAAACTAGCAATTTCATTTTGTTGAGTAGTCTTTGTCTTCTCCAAATCAAGAACCCTTTGTTATAAATTGGTACATATTTCCATCAATTCCTTTAGTTTAAGACTACCCTCATCACCTTAAAGTGTGTTACCTCTTGCGAGTAGTGAATCACTAAAATGTTTAGATACATTCTCAAACCTAGTTTGAGCAATTGTATCCCCCATGGTGTCTTGGCACTGCGACCACCACCTGATAGTGGTTCCTTAGAACTAGATTTATTAGGTGTTGCCTTGGATCGGGTCTTATTTATGTTACCATTGTCCTGCTCTGATTCTAAGCTAGAAGCAGTAGTGGCAGCCCTCACCAAACTATCACCCAACTCCTTATGGACAGCCTCATCTGGAACAATGTCTGTAGGACCACTAGGCTGAGGTACCTAAGTATCCTTTCTCTTAGGCTTCCTAGGTTTTTGAGTCTTTTAAGGTTGAGATGTTGATGGTTGAGTAATAATAGGTGTGTGATAGGGATCAATTGGAATTGCTGAACCTTCACCTAATTATTGTTGGTTTTGTACCACCATTGTTGGAAATAAAGGTGTTACTCTACCAGAAAAACCTTTTCCTACCCTTCTCATATTTCCAAATATATTTTTAGTGTAAGAGGGTGGAATGTAAATTCTCTTGAGAGTTGACATATCATCAAGTTGTTATTCCAGAAATACTTGCATAAACCTTGGATACATCAAAAATTTCCTACACAAATTATCCAAGTTTCTAGCCATACTTTCAAAAATGTATTTTGAAAAGTTGAATTTCTGATTTGTAGCTAAGCAGATAATTGCAGATGCCATAGTGCTACTAAACTCATTCCATGCAGTAGTCTTTGAACTTAGGCATTGTAAAATAGTATGAATTAGAAATTTCCATTGTGGGGAAAAGAATGCCTTATAGAAAGTAAGCTTTTGTGAAATCTTCTCATACCCCATCCTTGTAAGTTCTTCAAAAATGGTAGAGTTTGGTAAACAATCAATACCTTCAGCATCTTCTAGTTGAAGATCTCTTCTAACAGTTGATTCTGTGACAATTATCTTCTTACCATCAACTAGGGCATGTAACTAAACTTCCCCATTAATAGTTTTGGCCTTGACAGTAGACCAGAACTGTTCGATACACGAAGTATATATAGTAGGATTAACGGTTAAAGCATACTTTATGAGGTGTGCATTTAGAAAATCCATAATTTGTTCAAACCCACCACTCTCTGTGGATTTAGACAAAAATGCGACCATATTGTGAGTATCTGCAAACTTTAGATTCACCATTTGTGTTGAAATCGATTAAATGAAAGATTGAAATCGAAGTATTTATGAAAATACCCTCAACAGCATTAACTTAGAACCAGCAGTAGTAACCCAGCAGTAGTAAGTTTTATGCCTAGCAGCATTAACTTAGAACCAGCAGTAGTAAGTTATGCCTAGCAGCATTAACTTTGAGTCACCAGTATTAACTCCAATTCTATTCCAAAAAGCTTTTCCATCATCAATCTAACCCTTTTCTTTGCTTTTCCTACGAAATGTTAGTCCAAAAACCAAGATAACACAAGCCATAGCAATTTTCACAATTATCACAATATTAATTATACCTAACAGTATTAAGTATAACTAACAGTAGTAAGTATACTTTAATAGCAAAACTTTTAATGACACGAATAACAGTACTAATTCATACAAAACTCTACAAAAACATAAAGAGATAAAAGACTTAAAAGATTCATCATTCCAATACTAACAATCAAATATTGAAATCTACTTACATCAAAAGCTTTTCATTGCAATCTCTAATAAAATGATGTCTGATCTCTATATGCTTTTTTTTAAATGAAAAACATGATTTTTAATTATGCATATAGTACTGTTATTATCAATAAAGATCTTGGTATGCATAAAATTGTACCCATAATCAAGTAGTTGATTCTGAATCCAAAGCACTTGTCCACAGTAACTTGAAGCAGCCACATATTCAACTTCTGTTATGGAATTTGCAACCACTGTCTGTTTCTTGCACTGCTATGATATTAATCTACATCTAAGGAATTGACAACCTCCTATTGTAGACTTCCTATCCAAGCTTGCTCCAGCATAATCACTATCAGTGTATGCTACCAAATCAAAAGGAGAATCTTTTGGATACCAAAGGCCCAATTTTGGTTGACCTTTTAAGTACCTAAAAATCCTTTTCACAGCATGAAGATGTGAAACCTTTGGATTGACTTGGTATCTAGCACAGGCACATACTGAAAACATAATGTCAGGTCTTGAAGATGTAAGATACATCAATGAACCAATCATTGACCTATACATATAAACATCCACTTCTTCACCATCTTCATCCTTGAGCAAAGGCTTTTGAGTTTCCATTGGTGTGCTTGCAGTCTTGACTTCTGTAAACCCAAATTTCTTTAAAATTTCAACAACATATTTATCCTGACTAATAAATATGCCATCCTTCTTCTGCTGCACTTGTAATCCCAAGAAGAATGTAAGTTCTCCCATAGAACTCATCTAAAATTTCTCATGCATCAACTTCTCAAATGCATTGCATAGCTCCTTCTTTGTTGAACCAAAGATGATATCATCCACATAAACTTGGACCAGCAAAATATCACCTTTGTGCCTTTTGATGAAAAAGGTCTTGTCAATTTCCCTTCTTTGAAACCTATTGTCCAACAGATATGTTGACAAGGTTTCATACCAAGCTCTAGGAGCTTGAGGTAGTCCATATAATGCTTTTTCAACCTTATATACTCTATCAAGAAAGTCTGGATCTTCAAATCCTGGTGGTTGACATACATACACCTCTTCTTCAATATTTTCATAGAGAAAAACACTTTTTTACATCCATTTGATACACCATAAAATCTTTAAATGAAGCATAAGCTAAAAATAGCCTAATTGCTTCAATTCTTGCAACAAGGGAAAATGCTTCATCATAGTCAATCCCTTCTTCTTGTGTGTACCCTTGAGCAACTAATCTTGCTTTATTTCTTATCATAATTCCCCTTTCATCCTTTTTATTCCTGAAAACCCACTTAGTGCCTATAGCCCTTTTTCCATTTGATAAATCCACTAAAGTCCAAACTTCTTGTAACTTGAATTGTAGAAGCTCTTCCTGCATAGCCTCTATCCAGCTTGGATCCTTCAATGCATGAATTACCTTTTTGGGTTTTTCTTGTGATAAAAAGCAAACAAATAAGCAGTTTTAAAGGTCTTTATGGTTTGTTCTTTGTTGAAGAGTACTAACAAACCCATGTTCCTTCAAATTCTTTGACATCTTTCTTGTTTGTGTTGCTGATTGCAAATCTCCAATCACTTGATCAAGAGGATGATCTTTATGAATTCTTGTAGTTGGAATAGGACTGACTTGGATTGTTGTATCCAAATTGTTCATGTCAGCCTCTGCACCATCATCTTCATCATTTCTTGAGAAGTCAAATATGCTATAATCTTCCAAAGCAGGCATATTTGGATCAAATGAAAGTTCAATGCTTGTTTTTCAACCAACAACATTAACTTCATTTGTGCAAGCAACATTAACATTGTTAGTGCTGTTAACATTATCTTCTTTCTCTTGATCATTACATTCACTATCTTTTGTTGGATCTTCATTAACCTTCTTTCCATCATCACTTGAAGGTTTAGATCCATCATCATGAGAACTCTTTAGATCTTAGGAATATGGTGGATCAACAGTCCATATTGGTAGCAAAATGTAATCTTTGATAGGTTCTGTCTCCTTTCTAGCTTGACCTGCATTATCACTTGCTTTTGTACCTGCAAAACCATTAGACTGTGTACCTGCAACAATTGGCTCAAAATTCATTGTTCTTGTTAGTGCATCAATATCAAATAGCCAATCTGGTCCACTACCTACAACATTAGGTGTATTCTCACTAAACCTAATATGAAAGTTTTCTTCTACTATCCTTGTTCTACTATTGAATACTCTAAAGGATTTACTATTCAAGGAGTATCCAACCAAGAAACCTTCATCAGCCTTACCATCAAATTTGCCTAAGTGATCTATGGTATTAAGAATAGTAACATGACACCTAAATGGTCTCGTAAAACTT
>BQNB010127731.1:5997-19392 GCA_026074375.1 Tanacetum coccineum
GTAGTTGTATATCTATGGTGTGTGTGGCAAAACTAGGGAGTAGTTGCAAGCATTATGTTTTATAGAAGTGTTTGGTAATGTAGTATATATCTATGGTGTTTGGAAAACTTGGATAGTTAAACAAGGGAAACCAGGGTATACTAGGGTAAAATAATGCTTCTTTTATGCTTCTTTTATCAGTGTTTCAAAAACAGCCAATAATAAAAACATAAACAATCTATTCTAAATTATTAACAATATGCGACCCGAATGTATTCCCTCTGGAATTACAAAACAATTTCCATCATGATGTAACATTACATCGCACAACACACGCCTAAGCATAAAGCGTAAAATGATGTAAAAGCGTAAAATGATGTAAAAGCTAGACAAGCATTTGGCAATGTAGTTGTATAACTAAGCATAAAGCGTACAATGATGTAAAAGCTAAACACTTCAGCGTTACATAAACAATCTGTCCCAAATGATTAACATTACATCGCACAACACAAGCCTAAGATGTGATAACATCAAATAGTTAATACTTTTAGTATCAAAATCCCTGTCGGAACCCAAAATCACTTTCACTTCATTATTGAGAACTAGAAAATAAGATGAGAGAAAATATGGAAGAAATTTAGAGAGAAGTTAGAGAGAGAAAGTAGAGAGGAAAAAGAGTTGGTTAATTCTTGCAAATGAGAATCAACACCCTCTCCATCCTTGGAGAGGGGTATTTATACTAGACCATGAGGCTTGCATGCCTATGGGCCGGGCTTAGGATTACTTGGGCTTTCGCCCGATACACGTGACCGATTAGATTACATAAAGAGCCCGATTACCCGTCTAGCCTAATACAACGTATATTAATTTAGTGACCGAGACCTAATATCATTATGAACGAACTTCCATTGGTCGACTCAATATTTTGAGGCTAACAATCCCTATCAAAATGCTTGTAATTATTGTATAAATGCATGAAAATGCTACTTAGTCACTTTATATTTCGTTTACAGGAAGAACACAAGCATTGGAGCAAGAGACGCGAGATTTGGACGTGGAAAACGAGCAAAAGAAGAAACTCAAGGCCAGTTACGGCGTAACCTCCCTGCAGGAGTTACGTCGTAACCAAGATTAATGAAGGAATGAGTCAGCACCGATGTTACGACGTAAATATTCCATCATGCTTACGCCGTAACCAGCATCGTTAAGGAAGGATGACTTATCCTAGTCATTGTTATGGCGTAACATCAACGCTAGAGTTACGCCGTAACACAATTTAAGCCTGGGGTATAGAAGTACACATCAACACGGTTACGACGTAACACATACATAATGGTTACGCCGTAACAGAATCGATACTTATAAATAGAGCCCTCATTCGGCACATTCGACATCAACCCTTCCACCATAGTATCAAAGGGCGAACCAAGCTTCCATAACCCAAAGAATTCCACCAAAAGTCCAGGGGAGAAGTCACTTCATTTAATTTTGTATTTAATCGTTCATAAACGCATACTGTAAGACTAATGATGATTCAATCCATGATTCCTTTCATTTATTCTTGTTGTGTTGTTACCATGAGCGGCTAAGCACTTCTAGTGTTGGCCTAGTTATGAATTTACTGTTATTATGATTGAATGTTTCTTGTTTAATTATCGCTTTATTAGATATCCTTATAGTCTGTCATTGATCCCTGAGTTTTGGTAGTGTTGAGGGTGGTTTAGGTCCTGTTAGTTTTGTTATTAGGCGGACTAGTTAAACATGGGGTTAACAGGGTACTAGGGTAGGTTGAAATCTATCCCTAGTGTAGGGATTTACCAGATTACCGCCTCTATCACATTAAACACTTAAAAAGCACATGAACTCTTTCAAAGAGGGTTTATAATCTATCTAGGTTATAGACAGGTCTTTAGGATAGTTGGGGTTTAATCACTGCAACTTGGATGCCCTAACAAAAAAAAAAACAAACCTTTGTGACTTGCAGGGATTCCAGGATCGCAAGAAAATATATGGCAGATCTTCAAATGCCAAGTCGGTGTCTGTGATATAACCACTAATAAAATGTTACTTAGACATTGCACAGGAAATACACATCATAACAATAGTAATGAAATAACTAGGTTAGTACGCCTTTCTCCTTGATGACTTCTATCTATTTACTTTTCGCAATTTATTTTCCTGTTAAATTTCAAATCAACTCAAAACCATTTTCAAAAAGTGACATAATCAAATTAAAACGAGTTAAATTTAGCACTTGGGACGACCTCTGATTTATCAACTCCTGCACTACATACGACCCGGTTCTCTGCCCGTTAGTGTGTGTAGACATCGGTAGACGAGTTTTATAAATTTAAAACTTGTAAAATCATTTAAAACAATTTATGCATCAAGTTTTTAGCACCGTTGCCGGGGAGCTAGATTTAGTTATAGTTTGATTTCTTGTATTTATTTATTTTATTCGAGTACTAATTTTTAATTTTTTACGAAACATTATGGCTGAGTGAGAAATCGATAACCTCACCATGAAGCAATACCTTGCATTGACTCGAAAGAACCAGGCACCAGGTGATGTGTTGTCGTGTAGGTTAAATTTATTGATTACCAAGTTTTAAATTTATATTTAGCCGACTTATCCTAAAACAACACTTTAACGGGTAGTGTACCCGGTCAAGATGGAGTTTCGTGGTAAGTAGGGTGTCGAACACTAAGAGCGATGAAGTTAACCGTATTTTCTATCAGTATTTTAGTTAATCTAATTAGACAAGTTAATTCTAATTACTTGTTAAACCTATGCTAAACCTAGTTCTACTTATAAGGGGGGTTTTCAACCTGAGAGACTGGCACAGGTTTGGTGGTGACAATAATCAATTCAATACACAATAATCACGCAAGAAGATAAACAGAAGATAAAAGAGCGATACAAGCCAAATGATAGAAAACTGTATTAGCCATATTAACTGATTAAATGCTGGTTTGTTTATTTAGTGCAATGAGTGCTTATCTCGAGGCGGCATATCATTCTTAAGACTTAGGCGGGACATCATCCTAAGACCTATACACGTTGAATCCTGTCACAATTAACGCATCCGCATAAAGCATCCTTTTAGTTTAATTATAATCTATCTTAGGGATTAAAGCAATGGTGATCTTGTTAAACCCAAGCCCATCGAGACCTTACCTACTTACTGCTTGACAATATTTTATATACTGGTAGTTCACTGTCTAATTCTTTACCAATTAATTAAGAACATACTTTATGAAACATACGGGCAATCAAAAGGCAAAGATAGGGCATTATTTGTGATCCTATTGGTCCAGATATATAAAACACGATATGGAGAGCTATCTTAGTATCTAGATTACTTGGTCAGTATCACTAGACCCAGTTGAATGATAGGTCGCATAATCAAGCACATAGACAAGTATGAGGTGATAAACATAATTAAACAATCAATGATAAATTAAGCAATCGAGATTAAACAAACCAAACATTAATCTTCATTAAGATGGCTAATACCCAAGGGTATTAGCCCATAACCATTGTAATAATACAAGTGTGATCAAATAACCAAGGTAAACTAAACGTTTTATCGAACGATACCAAAAATTAAATGATTACAAGAGTAGAGGAATTACACGATGTCTTCTATGGAATCGTGATCGATGCTTGACCTTGGCTGCTCTTCTTCACTTCAGAAAATGGGTTAAAGCTTGACCTGGTTGCTCCTCTTCACTTTAAAAATCGACTTTATGTTTATGGTATAGAGAATATGATTATGCACACTGAAAACTCGTTATTGAGTCTTTTATTTATAGTCTTTGAAAATTAGTGGATATGCCGTATTGAGTGAGGTCAATACGGCGTATAGGTTTAAATTCCTTGGATGCCTCTACGCTTCGCATCAATCAATGTAGTCTTTCCATAATACATTTAATGCAAGATCTTTGATTGTTTGACTAGCTGGATACTGATCGGTGTATTTTACATACACCTCATTGCATGTTAATTATGCCTAGTTGCATTACTATTTATTATTATACATGTACTTTGAGTGTGTTTCGTGATTATGTAGGTTATCATTAATAGGTAGCTAAAAATGGAAGACTTTGGTGGAGACGAATTGTGAGAAACGACACGAAAAAAGTGACAAGAAAAGAAGATAAAATAATAAGAGTGAAACCTTTAAACGGTCTCAAATGATTTGGTCCATAACTTCTTCGTCCGATGCTCCGTTTTTCAAGTTGGTCGAGAAAGCCACGGAAAAGGGAAAAAAAATATCTTCACTTTTTTGAGATGAAACACACGAAATTCTAGAGTTGGGTCGTAGTAAGATCTTTTGCAAGTTAAGTTCGTGAAACAAATAATGTTGGGCTTTTTTGTTTCAATTTGCAAGAAATTAAAAAACAAATTAAGAGAAAGAAAACCCATGTTGGGCTGGTCTACGAGTGGAGCAAAAAAGAAAGAAAAAGTAGAAAAGTCAAGATAGGCTTTAGGCTTGTTGACGTGGAGAACACACATAGGGTAAATCCCTTTGTGTTATAAATAGATAATTCATTCTAGGATTAAAGGAGGTGACGCCAAAAAAGAAAGAAAAAGATTCGACCCACACAGAATTAAACAGCAGGGCCGTCACAAGAAACAAGAAAAGAAAAAGGAGGCGGCCACCATGACAACAAAATATTTCATCATCTCCATCACCATGTGCAGTTAAAAATCTTGTAATCTTTCCCGGTAAAAGATATATGGTTTGATCATGTTTACGGATTTTACTTTGTTTGTCAAACATTAATTCATATGATTTTAATGCATATCTTTAATTATGAATTTTAATGTGTTTGAATTATAATTACTTTATGAAAACACGTATATTGCAGGCAACAATTCGTTGCCGAAACCCAAATAGTGTAGGGGTTTAAGATGATTTTGTATGGTAGACATAACTTGTACTAAATTATTTCACTTGAGTAATTATAAAATTATTTGTTATGAGTGGATTATTGTAAGACATGTTATTGGGCCATTGTTCAACGATCCCGTTCCGAGTCTAGTTAGTTAGGGATTAAGACGTTCGTTTGGTAAACATAATTTGTTCCCAAAATTGGCTCTTTTCCAAAAAATCAAACTATGTCAAGTAACATTTATAAAATAACCGTGACTTCTGTCATAAATCCATTTATCCGGAACCGGGAGGGATTCTTACTTTTAATTTTTTACAAATCTTATTTTTATTTGCTTATTTACTTTTTGTTGCTTAATTCACATTAGATAATTAAGTTATTTATTATTATTTATTTTAAAACCAAAACTTATATGATCATATGATCAACCCAAAACTTAAAACTAAATCCACTACTTTCCCAGACGGATTCGAAAACCCCCTTTCTCAACCCCTATCTATATAGGTTTAATTTTAAGGTTTATTTTTAATATACACACGACCGCTATCAAATTTTGGCGCCGCTGCCGGGGAGTGAGTGCGCCTTTGGTTTAAGTTTTTGTTAATAGTTTAAAAAATAATAATAATAATAATAATAATAATAATAATAATACAAAAAGATTTTCTTTTTCTCTTGTTTTGTTTTTTTTTGCTTGTTTTGTTTTGTTAGTTGTGAGTGTGCAGGTTAGTGTATGTGCACGCGTAGATCAGGCTGTACATCACATGCTCAATTTCATCATTTATTCAACGTAAAGCTTCTATGGATTCATGTTGGACTTGTGGGAATCCATTTCATATCGTATGAAAAAATTGTCCGGGAGAGGAAACAGAAGGAAGGAGCGAGGTACGTGAGAACATATGACCATTACGATCTCAATACGATTAACTATGAACATGACACATAACATGTTTGATTATAATATTGGGATGAAAATTACACGATGTATCGAGTGGTAACGATGATCAACATTATCATCCTGCGTATGAAGCACTAGTTTTCTTTATACAACCACAAAGAATCGACTCAACATATAATTTATCAAGGACAAAAACAAAGGTGATAACCAAACCACTTGAGTTTCGACCAAAAAATATGAATAAGCATATGTCAATGTATAGAATCTAACGAAGAGGCAAATCGAAATACGAAGGCTAGTTTTAGCAGCTCACGACGATAGTTTTTTGCATCTCTTGAGACACCATGTTATCGGAGTAAATTTGTTGGATTCAACAAATAATAGATGAAACATATAACCTCAAGAATCACCTGCTAGATTTTGATGATGAAGATGAAGGTGAAGAGCAAAATGAAGAATTCACACTTCACTCAACAAACACCATGGAATATTCGACGTTTGGTTCTTATAAGGATGAAGAAGACGAAGATAACGACAACAACTCATTTGAAGATCTCATTTCAATTCACCAATTAAAAGAACATGGTAAGGTCGGTTCCCTTTAAATGTTGGGGATGGAGAATGGAGTCTATACCACACCCTATCTCTCAACTTTAAAAGAACCAATACTTTCAACCAATATGAGGAATACAAAATCAGAAATATGAGGAATTTTTTGGCTCCTTTATTTTCGCTATATGAAGATGAGTGTACAAAATCATTGGAAAGAAGAACAATACATCCTAATGAGGTAGAAAGCTGAAGTCACTCATATCCACCTAAATCACACCTTAGTTTGCCAAGGGTAAGAGATCAAACCAAAGTTGGGGAGGATGACTCAGTTTTTGAAAATAAGAAAGAACAAGAAAAGGTTTCATTGGTAAAGGATGAGCATCATGTGGTTGAGCGGTGTCACGAGAACTCACTTAGTAAACTCACTCATATCATTGTTAAGCAAATTCATAGGAAAGCACGAGTAGGAGTTCGTAAACAAAAACTCTCTTTGTGTCATGGAAAGAGGGAGTTTCAAGAAGTTTTAAATTCTGGAAAGTTATTAATATTTGGCAAGCAAGAACCTCGGGAAAAACATGTTCGTATTCAGTCAATCCGAAGAAAAAGGAATAAAGAGTAATGGTTTCATAGCATAAACACTTCTTTTGGGGTTTAATTGGGAAAATAATATTTCTAAAGTGTTTAAAAATGAGAATATGACATGGACCAATTAAATTAGGAGTTCGTCTCTTTAACGTTCATACGGGAGAAATAGTTCTATCAAACCACCATATAATAAACATCTCAGGTACCGTCCGGAGCCTGATGACGTAAACTTACGCTTCGTCTTAGAGCAACCCTGGTTGTAGTGTGTGTGGTGTATTTTTTCCAATTTATTTTTATTTTTTGTTTTTTTATGCGTTAAAAACTTTGTGGGTGTGTTCACTACAAACCCTCACGAGACTAAACTTGTCCACTCGGGCTACCAAGTGGTTTAAAGGCTTGTTGCATACGCTAAATGCAACCGTGATTCCTACGAAAGTGAGTTAGGTTTTTGTTGTTGTATTGTGGAGTTTTTCAAAGTGATTTTTAACCAAAATTTTCAGCTTAAAAGTGTTTGTGCATAGGGACACGAAATGCAATGCTTTAGTTGGGGGGGGACGATGTCCACATGTTGTTAACATGTTCTTGTGTGAAATTGTGGTAAAAAAAATGGGTCAAAATGTGATTTTTGGAAAAACTGAAAAAAAAAATTAAAAAATTTGGAATCACATTATAAGAGTCTTGTGCTAATTGGATGTGGAAGTTTCTTCTACATATACTTGTTGAGTGTTTGCAGATTCTGAAGATTAGCTTGTGGATGACTTATTGGAGCAAACTAGAAGATCCGGCCATGATTATAAGGTGCACCCGATTCCATTGTATAATTTGGTTATAAAATTGATTTGATTGTTTGCATGTAGTTAGGCATATGTATAATTAGTAGATGATCAAACCATACCCGATTGAATTTCCCTACTTACTTTTGCTTAGAACGGGAAGAAAGTTAAAATAATATAATATGAAATATAATAATGTAATAGTTGGGTTAGGACACTTAAATTGATCTTATCCGGCTCGTCACCCGCGCATGGTGGCCATAGAAAAGAGTTGGAGAACTGTCATAATTATTGGTGGTAGTCATATGCTGGGCTTGCCTATCTGATTCTTTACCCGCGCAAGGTGATATTTTAGTTGTTAGCATAGGCCAGACACTAATTCTTATGATGGATAGCATTGCACTTAACTGGGACAATTTTATGTGAAATAACCAAATCCTTGTATTGTTGTTAATGAAATTAGGAAGGTTGGTTTAAGTTAGTGCATTGATTAATTAGACTATGTGGTAGATAACTCCATCATATGATATACCAGTAGGCACGAAGCATAGTTGTTCCCATTTAATTAAAACAGACTAAATTAATCGGTTCCCGTGTGCCGATGTGTCTTAGTATGCACCTATAGGATAGATATTCATACTTCCGAATGATTGGTCTTTATATCAACCTTAAAAGGAGTGTATAAAGCATTCAAGATGACTTGTATTTGAAATGGTCCCGGATGGCTAAAAAATGGAGCTTATGTATGTTAAGAGCAAAAAATGCTTGAAATGTGAAGTAAAATTCATGTGCAAAAACTGAGTAAAAAGTGAAAATATGTAAGCTAAAGTATGATGGCTTATGTGCTCTCAAAAAAAAGTGTGCTCCTATGGTCTAAAAACTCTGGTATTATAAAAGGTGTAAGGTATTCTCACCTATTGTTTTGGATTGATGTTTAAATGTATTATAGGGGTATATTAAGTATGTTGTGCCACATGTTAATTAATATGAACATAAAGTAAATGGAACCATTGTGGGAAGCGGTTTATGTTAATTGTTTAAAAGGACAAAATACTAGTAAACATTTTGGGATTATTTGTCGTATAGGATGGTTATATGTGTACTAGTTGAGTTTTTTGATTCTTTTTGATGGAATTTCAATGATATCAATAAAAACACTGTAATTAACAGACTAAAGAAATATATTATATTTCCTTCCTCGGGACGAGTAAGGGTTAAGTTGGGGGAGGTTTGATCGGTTGTATTTTACATACACCCACATGCATGTTAATTACGCCTAGTTGCATTACTATTTATTATTATACATGTACTTTGAGTGTGTTTCGTGATTATGTAGGTTATGCATTAAAGGGAGCTAAAATAGAGACTTTGTGAGCGAATGGTGAAACGACACGAAAAAGTGACAAGAAAAGAAGTAAAATAATGAAGAGTGAAACATTTAAACGTGTCTCAATGATTTGGCCCTAACTTCTTCGTCCGAGCGCCGTTTTAGTTGGTCGAGAAAGCCACGGAAAAAGGAAAAAAAATATCTTTACTTTTTTGAGATGAAACACACGAAATTCTGGAGTTGGGTCGTAGTAATATCTTTTGCAAGTTCAGTTCGTGAAACAAATAATATTGGGCCTTTATTGTTTCAATTTGCAAGAAATTAAAAAAAAAACAATAAGAGAAAGAAAACCCATGTTGGGCTGGTCTACGAGTGGAGCAAGCAGAAAGAAAAAGAAGAAAAGTCAAGATGGGCTTTAGGCTTGTTGACGTGGAGAACACACATAGGGTAAATCCCTTTGTGTTATAAATAGATAATTCATTCTAGGGATAAAAGGAGGTGACGCCAAAAAAGAAAGAAAAAGATTCGACCCACACAGAATTAACAGCCGTCACAAGAAACAAGAAAAGAAAAAGGAGGCAGCCACCATGACAACAAAATATTTCATCATCTCCATCACCATGTGCGGCTAAAAATCTTGTAATCTCTCCCGGTAAAAGATATATGGTTTGATCATGTTTACGGATTTTACTTTGTTTGTCAAACATTAATTCATATGATTTTAATGCATATCTTTAATTTGATTTTAATGTTTTAATATAATTACTTTATTGAATTATTAAAAGACACGTTATTGCGAGTCAACAATTCGTGCCGAACCCAATTAGTGTAGGGGTTAAGACGATTTGTATGGTAGACATAACTTGTACCTAAATTATTCACTTGAGTAATTATAAAATTATTTGTTGGGATTATTGTAAGACATGTTATTGCTTGTCAACGATTCGTGCCGAGTCTAGTTAGTTTAGGGATTAAGACGTTCGTTGGTAAACAAATTAGTGCCCAAAATTGTTCTTCCTTTCAATAATTTCAAACTATGTCAAACATTAATAATAATCCTGACTTTAGTCATTATCCCTTAATCCGAGCCAGGGATGTGATTTGCTTTTCTTTTAATTGTTTACAAATCTATTTTTAATTGCTATTTACTTTTTGTTGCTTATTCATCCACATATTTTAGTTAATTAGTAGTTTTTATTATTTAGTTTTAAAACCAAAACTTTTATTGATCAGTGATCACCCCAAAACTTAAATTAAATTCACCTACTCCCTGAGTATTCGACCCTTTCTTACCCTATCTATATAGGTTTAGTTAAGGTTTATTTTTGATAGTACAACGACCGCTATCAGATACGGCGTACGTAGGAAGTAGCATACACCGTATTGGGTATTGAGTATACGCGTTTTATTGTGAAGTCCAGGCGCTGATACGCCGTATCTTCTTTGTTGGATACGACGTATTAAGTCAGAATTAAGTAATCTTCAAATATCTTCATTTAAGCTCTAAAATGTGCGCCTTTTAGCATGTCTTCACAAAACACTTCGTAATTACTGCAATTAACAACTTTAAGCAATTAAGTAACAATTCTTGCAATAATTATATAAAAGTGGGTAAATTACTTGGGGTAAATGATGGTATAAATGTAACGTTATTTGATGTCATCATATATCCCCCTACTTGACTTGTACTTGTCCTCAAGTAGACTCTAGAAATTTATTGAAAATGTATCTCAACCGAAGTAAAAGATTTTTCCTTTAAGCATTCTTTTATTTAATCACCTGTACAAGACCAAGCACCTCACGAAATATAGGAAATGAAAACACTCAGATCACTCAACTAATCTAGGTGGTAACATTTAATGGGTACGCTCAATTGCTCGGTCGTGATTAGTTTTCTATCATATGCTTGGCAAGGATACACATCTCCACCATTAGAGCTAAGGAGTAACAAGTTCAAAAAGGTAAATTGGGTTAGTAGGCTTAATGGGTTGGATCACTCTATCTAGACTCTACCGATACCAATATTCTAAAAAGGTGACAAAGACCATACATACATATCCATAACGATGCGATAGACACATATGACTGCATTCAAACCTTAACTCGAATAAGCTAAAGAGTAGGAATAGTAGAGTGATATAGGGTATGGATCTTCTAACTTTTACCAAAAGTAATAAACCAACAAGGTGGCTGAATCACACATACATGGCCGTAACAATAGAATAAACATGTATGACTCGATCTCATCCTCGTTCGAGTAAAACCTAAGGTTAATTGTTAGGAAAGGGAAATAAATTATTGTTAAATAAAATTCACAAAACAAATAGATTAAGCCTGAACAAATAAGGTATATAGTTGCTAGTAACTTTCCCCGACCGTTCCATGATAAAGACTCAGAAATATATACAAACGTCTTGATCATAGAATGACAAAGACAACCAAAGTTGGCGTTCCCATAACGGTCAACTTCCCAATCATCCCTATTTATACATACTTTTACAAGGCCAGTGGTGATATCGGCCACTTTATACAAAACTATACATCGTTGATTTTTACAACGTATCAACAAATAATCGATCCTCCAAGTAATTTATCGGTTTAAGTTTAATGAACCAACTATCTTCATTCTTTCCTTCTTTTTTGCTGCGGTTTTCTATTTTTCCTTTTTTCAATAATAATAATACGACTCTTAGTGCAATTTCACCATCTTTACCATCATAATTCATCTGGATAATTTTTCTTTAAACACTCCATCTTCGGATATAGAACATAATTACGAAAGTAGCAAAATACACGAGCTACATACTTTTACATTCCCATTGCATTGTGCAATTTCCCAACCTAACCAGAGATAGAAAATTTCACTTTGACACATGAACTACAAAACTTTACACAAAAGCAACTAGCAACTTTGATTAAATAGGCTTAATCTACAAGATAGGCTAAAGTGTAAAGGTGTAAGAAAATAGACATTTGGTGTGAAAAATACAAAAATGGCTTAACAGCTTTTTTCTAGGGGTATTTTACTCTTATAGTGAGAGTAAGCAAAGGGTTATATTGGGGTTAACTAACCAGTGTAGTTAGTTAATATCACATCATATAGGCTTTTTGGTGTATTCTTAGAAATTTACCAGTTAAACAGGTTACTCCATCTAAGTCCATAGTACTCATTATTGTGGTCTCGAGTGATATACCAAGCCAAGTTCTAAAGTCCACTACATCACCGGCACACTCATAATTTTTGTGGAATTTTTGGTAAACGTTTGAAAACGGAATAGGCTTAATTCTCACAATTTGATATTAAGGGTTATTTGTGTGCGAGGTTATGTAACTAGCAATTTTTACAAAAGTATGCTAATTTTTTTTAATTTGGCATAATTTTAAGCATATAGCATATTATTTGTAAAAAGAAGGACAAGTAGGCGTTCTAATTCTCCATCCCCCCACTTAAATTATACAACGTCCTCGTTGTATAGATAAAACAATTAAAGAAAATGGGAAATAGAATTAGAACGAGGAACTCCCCTGATATTTTGCTCGGGATGATTCTCCAATTTGAGTTCTTGAGCAAAAGTGTGTTGAAGAGGCGTCAGAATGCCCGTATGAGTTCAACACATGTCTTTTTCCAAAGTATACCATCACCAATTCATCGATTTTGTTACAACAAGGTCCTGTATAAAAGTTTAGAAGACAAAAAACGTGCAATATGCAGAAAAATAAACACACATACTGTAAAAACAAATGTTTTAAAATTTGCAGGAATTTAAATGCAGAAATTAAAGACTGATAACGTCCAGACATATCCATACGCCGTTTCCATAGGGGTTCGATACACCGTATGGAATGTCTGGGAAGACAGACTCAACAAACAAATTAAATTACAAATGACAAAAACAACTGGGTTGTCTCCCGGTAAGCACTTTTCTTTTAGCCAGTCTTTAAGTTAGACTTTTTCTTTTCTCAGCTCCATCCATCGAGTTCTACGAACTCGTTGTCTTCCGTGTTGAAACTTCCATCGTAATATTTCTTTAATCTTTGCCCGTTGACTTTGAAGCTAGAACCATTTTTATCGGTGATTTCCATGGCTCCATATAGATACATGGTTTTTACTATGAAAGGACCAGACCATTTTGACTTGAGCTTCCCTGGGTGTAACTTCAAGCGAGAGTTAAACAATAAAACATTGTCTCCATTTTTAAAGTTTTTATCCCCGCGGAGCCTAGAGTCATGCCATTTCTTAGTTCTTTCCTTGTAGATTCGAGTATTCTCGTATGCTCCATCTCGTAACTCCATTAATTCGTTCAGCTCCATGAAATTATTTTTTACAGCAGCCGAAAGATCCATATTACATTGTTTTAGTGCCCAATATGCTTTATGTTCGATCT
>BQNB010127732.1:0-11512 GCA_026074375.1 Tanacetum coccineum
TTGACGTTTTAAACATGTTTTCTCAGGTGCTTAGCTTGGCTTAATTCTTGATGCTAAATGGAGTTTATGTGCTATGTGACTTCGCCAATTTCAAGACTTATCTATTTATATACTCATTGTCATTATCAAACTTTGTTATGCTTTCGCTACATTTAACTTTCTTATGGCCGGTTGTAAAACTTAAATTAATTTCCGTTCTGCAACGAGTACAACTATTTTTCAAACGTCCATGATTAGTGGTCGTTCTTTATTGCTTTGTGTTCGGATTGTTATGACGTCACGCCCTCGGACACGTATTCCGTCCAGGCCCCGTCTGGGGGTGTGACAACAAACACTTAATGCATGACTCCTAAACCCTAAACCTAAACCCTAAGTCATCCTAAAACCCTAATCTAAAACCCTAAACCCTAAACGAAACCCTAAAAACCTAATTTCATTTTAAACCTAAAACTAAACCCTAAACCTTAATCCTAAACCTTAAACCTAATCATAAACCCTAATCATAACATTAAACCTTAATCCTAAACCCTAAACTATCCTTAATCCTAACCTTAATCCACGAATTAAAACCTTAAATCCTAAGCTGAAACCCAAAACTACCCGTCACCCTTTTACTTCTATTAACCCATTTTCTAAGCCAAGCTATCATCCTAGCACCTCCCTTGCATCACCATGACCTCACTAAGCAGCCACCCAAGCACCTTACAAGCACCTCCATCACCCTTGCATCACCAACTTAGCCACCAAGACTTCTCATCACCTCCTTGTCACTCCATACTAGCCGAAACCACCTCCACACCCTTACACCTTTCATATCTAGTTTCCTAGCTCTCAAGACTCACCATATAGCATCCCTTAGTCATCTCCACTAGCCTTGACACTAACCAAACATCAAAACTTGGGCACCAAGCTCATATGAGCCCTATATAAGCCGAAACATACAACCCATTTCAAAACACACCTCAAAAACATCAATACATACTCAAATTGAGTTCTAGCCATTTTCTAACAGTATTAGAGGATCAAGTAAAGTCCTTAAGATCAGAATAGAAGCCAAGAATCAAGAGAAGGAAGCCCTTGAAGTAGTTTCTAGGCGTACGAACCCAAAAACCCTATTTTGACCCATTTTAGCTCAAGTAAGCTCAAAATCTTGTTCTATAAGTTCATATTCTGTTTTAGATCTTTCATAAGGTTTGTTTGATCATATATAAACTTTTGTTAAAGCCTTGAATCCTCAAACCCATGCGTTTTTTTATTAAAACCCTAAGAACGACCTGTTTTAATTTTCTATCTAACAAATCCTTTTTCTAAACTTTTGTTACGTTAGAACATCTTATTTTTGCTTATTCTAATAAGCTATAACCTGCAAATATCATTTGGAACCATAAAATAAGCTTGCATGGCTTTTTGGACTTGATTTGTAAATCATTTCCATGCAAGGGGTATATATTGTAACTTTCTGAAATTTATAACTAAAGGGGCTAAAAATGTCATTCTCCAAAGTTATAACTATAAGGACCTATCTTGCCAAGTTTCAAAGTTAAAGGTTTACATTATATATACTTTATATATAAAGGACTAAACTTGTAAAAGTTTATAAATCAAGGGTATATATTGCCATTTTTGCAAACTTAAAAATATAAAATATAATATCTTTTTATAAATTATAAAAATATATATTAATATTATAAAACTCAATTTTATTTAAACCCGATACATTTATCGCTATTAATCAACGATCGATGCATTATAAAACAATTACGTTATATAATTAACGTAATTTATCATCGACTAGCTTTTGAAGAAACATAAAATCTTATCGTATCACGTTACTAGGAAATTTCATGTGAGAGGTTCCATTTGGGTATTTGTTTTGACGAGTTTGCTGTGTTTACGATTTAAAGTGCCCTGACTCCTCAAACGATACTACATGGCCTCTAGATTATGATAGCCTGAACAGTGATACAATATTTCCATAAATTAATAAATCAAAGTAATACGTTAAAATTTATGAAGTTTTGAAGCATAAACCATCACACTAAGACTTGATATATTACCTCAGGTTGCGTGACGTAGTTGTTACTTTCACTTGATATACTTTTGCCATCAATCAGATTTCCCCTGTTAAGGTGAGTTCATAGCCTCGTATTTTTAATCTTCTAATGTTTTCATAAACCCGCGAGGGGGATACATGCTATAAACCATGAATATGAGTGTTTTTCCAACTGTATGCTATCCTGATATATTATTGCCTAAGTCCTTACTTTTGCCATTAAGACCCCACTATCATGAACCGTTAATTACTTTTCGGACTGAACTCCCCATTGGTATACCTATACTTTCTGGTAACCAAACACACTTCATTTGAATCACTATGCGGGTGTTTGACAAAGGCACCTGTTGGGGCAACTTCTTGTGATTATTGATTATCTCAAGGTCTCGGTGTCATAAGCTTAGGGCAATAATACTATTTTCCATAATAATTGTACTCATTTCAATTATTACACTTATGGGTGTATAACAACGTAACCCACTGTTATGATGACTTGTATTCAAACTGTTTACCATAAACCTATGAATTTCACTCAACCTTTGTGTGGACCTTTTTAGCATGTTTATCTCAGGTAACTGAGCATCTTATGGCACGGAGTAGCACGAACTTGAAGATGGCTAAGCTATTATCATTCAAACTTTATGTTTTCAATTAGAATTTGGGACATCTGTTTGTAAAAACTCTGATGAAATAATGAATGATAACTAAATTTTCTAAAAAACGTCTCTTTATGATTCGTTTTCTATGATTATGACTATTGTACTATGAAATAATACACTAGATTAGCTTCCGCTGCTATATATGTCAAAATAGGGGTGTTATAGGTACGGTACAAACCATTCGTAAGAAACGCGTGAAACAAAAGGAAAACAATTAATGCTTTTTTTATTTTAGTCAAACGTTTCTTATTTCTCCTTAATATTTTAAGAATGATTCATATACTAATATATAAATGATACAGATTTGTTTAAGAATGACATAGCAAGTATGATTCCTTTTTATCTATTACTGATACATTATTTTATCCATTGGTATTAATAAAGTAATCTCTTTATTTTATTATATTTGAATTTGTGGTATTATTGATATATTTTCTAAATTGTTAATTAAAATCTTAGTGTGTTATATAGAGTTTACGTTCTTGGTGACGGGGAATTTTGCTTCTTCCTTTATGAACACTTTTTTAGGGGCTTTGCTGGTCGTGAGTTCTTTGAGAAGTCCGAACATTTCATTCATTCTGTCGTTGATCTCCCCACGTTGCTTGAAAATGGCGTTCTTAAATCTTTCCATTCTTTCGGAGTGTGCTGCCATGTAGTCCCTTACTCGAGCCTCAAAAGTAGTTCCTAATGCTTGAGGTTGAGGGCTTGGACCTGTACGTTCACAGAAAGTAAAGGGATTCAGCTTAGACGGCTCGTTATGGCTTTACGGGTGAGGGTTGGAATGGACTACATCAGCATAAGCATGAGGGATGTGTGTTGAGCTCCTAGGGGTTGGTCATGATCCCTTTAGTAAGAAGTTAATCTGGTCTTCGAGCTCAAGAAGTCTTCGGTTAGGCATTTTTGAGATGCCTTAAGGTGTAGAAATAGCCTTAACTGGTTTAACAAATTCTTTTGTGTCATTCTAACCCTCATGGTCATAGAGAGCGAGATTTTCAATGATTCCCAAGATTCGTTAGCATTTTTATTACAGAGTTTGCCACCACCGGCGCGGTCAATCTTGCACTTAAGATAAAAGGAGACATGATCATAAAAAATTTAAATTTAAAGCCAACGATCTATGCCATGATGAGGGACATTTTGGAGTAAGTTCTTGAAACGAGTCCATGCTTCGGATAGAGATTCTCCATGATGTTGTTGGAACATCAAGATATCATTGCGGAGTTTTGCGGTCCTTCCCGGTGGAAAGAATTGAGCAAGGAATCGGGTAGTAAGATCCTCCAATGTGGTGATGGATCCTGTTGGAAGACGTTCAAGCCAATTGCTAGCTTGGTAGCGAAGGGAAAATTAAAATAAACGCAGGCGCGTTCTTTCCCTATTTTCACCGTCAAGGTCAAGTGAGTCCACTAGTTTTAGGAAATCCTTGAGATGTTGGTTTGGATCCTCGGATCGAAGTCCATTGAATGAGCATCCGTTTTGCACCAACCAGATGGTGTCGGATCGAAGAGGTACCACGTTGTTCCCTACAGGGAGCTTGATGGTATTCCTATAGCCCTCGTGGCTAGGTTTGGAGTAGTCTCCTAGAGTACGGATAGGATTCTCGTCTCCCATGGTGGTTGATGAGAATGGGTTACGAAACAGATATCACAAAGAACAGTAGACTACGATAAAGCTAGTATGCGGAAATTAAATCTTACTTGAAAGGATTCAAGCAAGTAGAACTAAGCTAAACTACGATCAAAACCTAACTATTCCCACGCAACGGCGCCAAAAACTTGTTGCGGTTGTCGTAAGGGACTTCTACAAGAAGTTTTAAAACTCCCTAGGCAGTGTACCTAACTGTTGTAGTGTAGTATAGGTAAGAATTGGGGGTTGTTATCGTTCTCTAGGGGAATAGGTTGGGAAGGCTTTGATCACAGTCTAACAGAATTCTAAGGGTTGAAAGAAGATTCTTTTTGTGTTTTTATGTTTATAGGCAAGCAGGTAAATCATATATTTGAGAGGTTTGGTTGGTTTTAGCTATTAAACTAAGCTACTGGTGATAACAATATAATAAAAGATTGTGTTTATTTAATCATGTATTACTCCCTAGATTGCTTCTCCTAGTGTTGTTACTTTGTCACACTTATGATGATCTATGTAATTATATCCTAAGTCATGAACGAATTACACGAACTCGCCGTCTATGTAATATTCCGTTAAGGCAATGCACAAGTAAGGTAGTATGAAGACTATTACAAGGCCCCTAAGAGTATATTAAATGCATTTGAAATATATTAAGAGTGGATCAACCATATAAGGGGCAATGTAGTATGAAGACTGTTACCCGATAGTATCCTTTTTACACAATCATGTTTTCCTAGACATATCAATAGCGATACAGACAAAAGCTAGTTTTCTAAGACCTAACATGCATATTCATCACAAGAAGCAACACCACTAAGATCTACATCCTAGGTTTCATACAATCATAAATAAACACAATAGAAGGTTTAACCAAGCATGTTAAAGATAAAGTAAGAACAAATAAGAATCACACAACAAGACATATTGAATGATTAAGATAATCTTACTTGATTAAAACATGAATTGAAGAAAGTACAATACGGTTTTGAGGCCCTAAAATCATCCCTAACAACTGCTAAATGAACTAGGGTTTGCTCCTTTCTTTTACTCTAAGGTTACACACTTAATACTCTAAAAACATATTTGTATATATAGGAAAATCATTGTGACGGCGTCGCGTTTTAATCGTGACGCCGTCATGAATAGAATATTCTAGATAATGGGTTGGGTCGTACATTATGATGTCGTTTGGAGATCTTGTGACGCCGTCTTGAGATGGGTTGTAACGGCGTCACGTGTAATATGTGACGCCGTCTCTAGCTTCTGAGTAGAATTTCTTGAGAGATGTTGGTGTAGGTCTGTAGTCTTGTTTGTTTCTTTTCCAAATGAGCCCAAGTCATGTATATTTCCTCTAAATGCCTTCCAAATGCTGAATACCTAAAAAGGAACAATTAAGTACCTATTTTTGGGCATAAATGCACGATTTAGGGGGTTAAACGACCCTGAAAAAGTGTATAAAATAACACCTCATCAGTTATATGTTGCCCCTAAACTTTTAACTTTTGACATTTTTCACCCTTTAACCCTTTTAAACTTTAACAGCTTACACACTTTTTTATTTATCCCTACACTTTATTTATTTACATTTTCCACCCTTTAATACTACAAAGTTAATTGATTTTCAACAATGATAATAACAAAAGAAACTCTAGTGCCGGGACATTTCATTGATCATAAATGTTTATGAATGACCATCAATTAGTGCCCGTATGATGTATAAAATAGGCTATTTTGTTGATGGTTCATTCATAAACTGTTAGCTTTCAGCTTAGTAGTATCAACCTGGTACTAATGAGTTTTGTTATGAGTTTTGTTTGAATATTACAGACCTATACATAGTTATTGTTTACCAACCTATTCCCTCACATGTACAAAATGGGCATATTAACAACTGTTTCAACATCAATCAAGATTCAAGGCAGTGTTTTGACTACTGCCTTATTCTCCCAACTTCCTTTGGAGGATTCTTACACTTGGCATCCTTAATGCAGCTTGTTGTGGTTGTTCTTGTGGCTACACTTGCTCCTGAATTTGTTCTTAGGCTTGCTCTACTTGAGTCAAGTCTATCTCAGCTTGATCTTTAGTCTGCTCTACTTGGTCTTCAACTTGTGTCTGCTCAGGTTTATGTTGAGTTTGTTGTGGTTCAGCTTGAGTCTTCTCTGGTTCATCTTGACTCTGCTCTGGTTCATCTTGCAATCCAAACCATTTAGCAAAGCCAGAAATCCCAACCTAACCTTGTCTTTTTTATGTTCCAGTAGTTGACACAGGCTTCCTTTTTGACCCACCAGCACCTCTACCTATTGACCCACTAGCACCACCTCTTAACCCAGTAGTACCTCTACCTCTTGACCCACTAACACCACCAGACCCACCAGCTTGACAGCTCCGCTCCTATTGACTCTATCTAGCAACCACCGTCTTGACTCCAGCACACCTCCTCCTTCTTACCCTCTAGAAGGCCCTATAGCACTCCTCAGTCCCACAAGCCCTTCATCCTCATTGGACCTCCTGAACAACTTCACATCCTCCAATTATCCACTGGTTTACTTCTTCTAGGCCTAATAGTCGGTTTTGGTGCTTTGTTCCAACTACATTCCTTGCAACTTTATATTGTTAATGTCCATGTTGTTCAGTTTTGAAACAACTTCCTTTTGAACCTACCTTAGAGACTCTAAGTTGAACTACTAAAGTTTGAGAAGGGGTGGATGAAGTGCTACTTAACCACCCTCCCTATAGCTCTGATTTCTTTCTTTTTAGCCTAACCAGGCAAGTTTTTACAGCTTTGGTGCAAGACTGTTTGAGTACATGCTCTGATCAGGCCAGAAGTTCATACCAGGGACTAATTTAACATAGTTGTGGTATGTCACAAAATACATTTCTGTTAGGTAACTTATTTATCAACAATATTACCTTTATGGCATGAACACATAGTAGTCCTGATAACTGCCACATCTTGCAACTACATGTCCTCTTACCTTCATCTACTGTGAATCCTTCACTCCCTAATCTCACCTCAAAAAGTTTCCCACCACCAGGTATTACATGCCAAAACCTGCAATGATTGGTTATTTGTTGTGAATCTAAACAAGTTATATAAAACTAACAACATTGAATGGGAAAATACCTTTGTTTTTCCTTCAGCCATTCCAATCTCTTTTTGATGTTGGGACATACCCCAGGGTTCCATTTCCTACTAATTTCCCTTATTTTGTTCATCCTTTCAAGCACAATCACTCTAATGGCTTCCAATATAGTTAAGAGTGGTTTATGTCTAACATTAACAATCACACTATTAAAGCACTCACTGAAAGCCATTCTTTATTGGTTCACAACCTCTGTCAACCTCAAAAAAGGCTCTTGACCAACTTTTTGGATTCTTATCCATAAGATACCTATGTGCATTTGGGTTAGCACTCTTTATCTTATCCATAATCTCGTTGAAAAGTTAAGGGTATGAGGCTTCAGATGCTGCCCAGAACAATTGACTAAACTCTAAACCAGGGTAGTGTTTCCTAAAGTTTTCATAAATATGCCTTGCACATTGCCTGTGCTTAGCATTTGGCATGACATCTTTAACAGCTTCAATAAGACCCTATACAAATGAAATTTAATTAGAACTACTATATCGGTTGGGAAAGTTTATGAAAGATATAATTGCTTACCTTATGTTGATCAGACATTAGAGTTAGCCCATTGCCTCTGCTGCAACCCAAGTCTTTTTCCAACAACTCCAAAAACCAAGTCTATATGTCTTTGTTTTCAACATTTACCACTGCCCAAGCTACTAGATAAATGTGGTTATTACCATCCCTACCAATTATTGTAAGTATTTCACCTTGATTATGTCTTTTAAGAAAACAACCATCCAAAGCAATTATTTTCCTACAACCTGCCTTCCATCCATCTGCTAGTCTAGCAAAACACACATAAAACCTATCAAAGTAAGTTTTCCCATCAGGATTCACAGTCACTCCCAACTTTATAGTAGACCCATGATTAGAATCTAAAATAGCTTTTCCATAAGATCTAAGCATAGAATAATGTTCACTAATGCTCTTTTCATACTCTGTCAATGCATACTTCTTAGCATTTACACATTGATTAAGACTAACCTTACAATTATACTTTTTCATCACTAAATTATCTATATCACACAACCTGATATTTGGGTTAGCTCTAATCTTATCACCAAAGATTTTTGCAATCCACTTATAGTTGACCAATGCACCAAAGTTGAAATCCCTAACACATGTATGTTCATCTACTAAGGATATGCATTGAAATGTTTTTTCATTAGTCATCCACCTAGCATAACATCTCCAAGGACATTTAGGCAAGGCATCACTACTAGCACAAGGGTACTTGGTCTGCATTCTTTGTTTACCTTTCTCGGGAGTAGACACCCCAGGTGGTCTTTGTCCATACTTTGCTACCACCCTTTCTTCTCCACTCCTTTCATGCCACAAAGAGAAACTTTTTGCCAAAGCATAGTAGGTTACACACTCTTTGAACTGGGTAACACTTGTATACTTTTCACCAACCTGCAATATAAACATATGTATGTGTTAGTATACATCATTTGATCATTTAAAAGATAAATAAACATTAAAGTTGTGTATGCTTTTACCTTTGGTTTCCTTAGTCTCCAGTGTGTAGTTTCATCATACATTGAATACCTCTCCACATGTTTTTTAACAAAAATGAAAGGATCTTCAGTGATTCCATCTATATCAGCAGTCTTAAGACTTTTTAGCAGCCCATTCATGTAATTATCATGTTCCTTAAAAGTCTCACCTCTAACATTATCTGCAGGCATAATGTTTTCTAAATTTGGCTCATTCATTCCTGAATCTAATTTATCTTTTGCTTTAGCCTTTTCTTTTCTATTAACTTTTATCCTATTTCTAAGTTCAATTAATTCATCTTCTCCAGGACTAAGATAGTTAACTGACTTATCTGATTGATAGTCACTCTCTTCATCACTCTCATACTCAGTCTCATTGTCAACTTCAACAGTACATTTCCTAGTTTCAACAACATGTGATGCATCTTCACTAACCTTTTCTTTTCCCTTGTCTGTAGTACTAGTCCTAGCTTCAACACCCTTAGTTTCAACCTCCATCTTAGCCTAATCAACCATTTCATCAATAGAAAAGTCATTGCAATACCTCTTTTTGGGAGGGCCTATTTTCTTAGAAACCAAATCATTTATGTCATATGTAATAGCTTGACTTAAATACTCTAAAAGATTCGTATCTAAGTGATCAAGATAAAGATTAAGCCTACCAAATATTTCTTTAACATCAAACATGTAAGAGGTCGACCTATCATCACATACCCTAACTAAACCCATTTCTCAGTCTTGGCTTGGTACATGGTAATACAATCCTTGAAAGTAGCAGCCACACTTTTCTTCTAAAAATTCAGCTAACTGTTCATACAGCATCCTTGGAACAACCATTTCAAGGATGACACCATCAACATAATAAAACGGTAAATGGGCAAAGTAACCATCATTATGAATATCAAATTGATGTAGGTCGGTACCAGGGATCATTCTGATAGATTAAAGAAAAAAAATTAGGGTTCTTTAACAAATTAAATTAGGGAAAACTCAACCACAATCGATTAAAAAAATTAGAAAAGTTAATGAATTAAGACATACCTTATTACATAAATTAGGTTTCTTAGAATATCTGGCAATTACGAAATTTCCAAAATTGATGATTGTTACAATTAGGGTTTTTTGATCGAGTGTGGTTTGATCGTTGTTGTTGTTGTTGTTGTTGTTGTTGTGTGTGTTTAGGTTTTAGATGTTATAAGAAGGCAAAAAAACCTTGTACTTTATTTTTTGCCAAAATGGACCCCTCAAAGTGTATAACAGGAAAATTGTAACGGAAAATGGGGAAAATGGGTTAAACATATGCCACGTTAGATTTTTTACTAATCATGGCTACAATAGGAAGATTAGCATATTCCAGGCACACAAAAGAATAATTAAAAGATGAATGCCTACAAAAGAAAAAAGGGGTAACTTTGATGCATTTTTAGACCATTTTCCCTATTTTCATATGCTTGTATTACTTTATGGATCTGCTCTATATGGACGACATTTTATCAGCATAACTTTCTACCTGTATAATTCTCGTTCTGAGAAA
Source organism: Tanacetum coccineum (assembly GCA_026074375.1). Classification (NCBI taxonomy): domain Eukaryota; kingdom Viridiplantae; phylum Streptophyta; class Magnoliopsida; order Asterales; family Asteraceae; genus Tanacetum; species Tanacetum coccineum. The sequence goes on from BQNB010127732.1 coordinate 10,494, forward strand.
ATACTGTTTTTTAGGAATATGAGCAGGTTGGTTACTTTATATACTGTTCTTTGGTTTTTTTCACGGGTGATAGCGATTTGAAAACTAAATACATGTAAACTTCAGTCTTTGTTTACTCGAATAATGGTTAAAATATGTCCATAGACGGCCTCGGCATTGTTGTGTGTTGCGATTAAATTGGCTGGGGGTTAATTAAAAATATGTAAAATCCGCTAATTTCATGGGATTTAGATATGTGGTTTTATGCTTAATTTCTAATCCTAATCACTCCAATCAAACATATGCGAACTACCAAATCTCATTCTCTCTATTCCAAAACCCAAAGAGTAAATCAAGACTTAATTTTTTTCCATGGATTCCACATTTGCACTTTTAATCGATGTTTATGCATGTGTTAGTAGTGAAAAAGATTCATAAAACTATGGTTTGACATGGGTATCAATTTGTTGCACATATAGCATTGTGATAAAAATTAAAGTACAATTGGTTGGTTGGTTGTTTAATCAAGTGTGACACAATGAGTCAGAACTTGGAATAGTATAGAATTAAAGCTGTGATGTGATGACAATTACACTTATTGTATTGGTTGGGTCCTTCACATTTATCTGCTTTTTAGATACCTAACAAGTGCTTTTGAGCTTTATCTTTTGTTCCTCTTTCTAATTCCAGCATATGATCAATGAAAAGGTCCTTTAAAAAACTAACCATTGCGTTTTTATATAAGAATCGAGATATAATGTGTTGCATTTTTAGAGTCGAATAACTTCATGTATGTGTTGATTTCTCCGGTTTGAATTACAAGTTAAAGGGGTAATTCCATATTTACCCAACCTAAACATCATAATGTCAAATTTACTTGACACGTACATTGTACGTCATGAATTTAAAACTTATATTGTTGGTATATGACATTTTGATATTTAGATCGGGTGTATAATGAAATTAAAGTTAAATGTGCATCTAAGTAGTTTGATAATCCACAATGGTAATTAATTGTTCTTAGAAATTACTCCATATTT
>BQNB010127733.1:0-19392 GCA_026074375.1 Tanacetum coccineum
GTGATATAATTTTTGAAATGAGAACTTACTACTAATTACTTGTTTACGTTTAATTTTATATTGAAAGTTTTTATATTTTGTGATTATCAAAACGTAAAGATGTAAAAAATATTGATAATGTTTTTAGGCATTATTTCTATCAATAGTGCCGACTGAGATGGAGCTAGTACTGGAACAAACCCAACAAGGTACTAGTTATGAAGTCTCGGTAATCACTGAAGGGGTTGAAGAATTAAAAAAAAGTTAAGATAAAGGGTGAAAATAAAGAAGCCCTCCTTACACTTAGGCAGAAATCGGGTCAATACATCTGCTGTCAAGAATCATAAAGATGATTGCTGACATTGAAGACTGACATCATGGACCCAGTGATGCAATGCACAACCCTCCCTAGCCACTCAGAATCTCTCAAAAGATTTCTGTTTCATTTCTCACGGAGATTACACGCATTTCTATCAACTTTCTCACTCCGGGTTAGTTGGTATTGAAAAGGTGACAGTCTGCTCCAGCCTCCGATCACTAAAACCAAAGTGCACTATTGAGTCTAGAGCCACAAGAGATTATTCACAAATCTCATTAGGACACTTGTAAAAATTATGCTTGCTAATTCACACAATGTGAACTACAAGAAAAATATATTAAGAGTCCTACGCATTATCCTTGTGATTTTGCCAGAACATCCGAGTGATACTAAAGTATTTACATTGAAGATGGAAATCCTACTTGAGCCAACATCAAACAAGCTCTTGGTAGGTGACATGTGAGATCCTATACGGATCGAGCTTGTGATACTGGATATTGATTCGGTCTAGCTTATGAATTGGTAGATTTTGAAAAAGATAAAACTGTTGATGTGTCATAAAAACCGTTATACCGACTGATTTTCTAAATCATTTTTTCAATCTTATGTCCACGGGAAGCCTCACAAGGGTATCTGGACATAGGAAAGCTGAACACGAATTGACGGCTTAATCGAGAAGATAATAGCTTACCGGTTCACTCTTACCGTGTTGTCTGCTTTGAGACGCTCCGGTAATGAGAACAACTAGTGCAGCTGCGAAACCCTGTCAAGGAGATTCTTCAAAATTCTACCTGATCACAGGCAGTATTTATACTGAATAATGAGGAACCGTGGTTATTACAACCGTATTCGACGAAGTGACAAAGCCACTTTAGTCCATATATATGTTGTTTATCACTAACCCATTCATGTAGGTTTCCTGACGGTGGTAGTTGTTTCCTAGTGACAAGTCGAAGCCAATACCACATGCTCATACTCGATCGACATATATAAAAACATCATGAAAGCTCAAGTACATATTTTAAGACTTTCGCTACTCTGATACCGTACGTCTTTCTTGAAGTGACGAAGTATTAAGTTGATACCGCACGTCCTCCATAAAGTGACAAAGTGTTAAAGTTAAAGAATATCAAGAAAGATGGTTACACACGCTTTCAACATCAAGAACAGTATGAGCATGCTGGTCCAAAAGTCACAAGATCACAAGAAGGCCAAAGATCATAAGATGATGATAAAAGACTATGCTTGGTTGATGATCTCAAGGATTTAAAGATCACATTCATGTCAAGTCAAAGATACAAGCCAATGCCGTCAAAGATCACTACATCAATTCACAAGTTAAAGATTGAAGTTAAAGACTACGAGCTCAAGACTAAAGTCAAAGCATATTATGCTAGGTTTAAGTTTTTGTAAATTAGAGTGACCTCCCTTAGGGGGAGATTGTTAGGAATATGAAAAGTATCGGCCATTTCCAATATAGTTAGTCATAGCTCGTAGATTAATCAAATGGTTAAGATAGAAAGATAATCGGGCTAAAGGCCCATGGAAAGCCTATTAAGAGGCCTATGGCCAGCCACATGCTTATGTATAAATACCCTCGGTTTATTTTCTCACACATAATCTAATCTTTCTTTCTTTGTTACTTTCTCTCACTATTGACCAAGAATACACACACAACTTATTTTTATACCAAAATTTCTGCATTACTCTCCTCCTCACATGTCTTATTTCGTATGAGCATATAACCACCACAACACCATGTTTTAAATTTTTGGAAGATCAAAGATTAAGCTAAACTACTGAATATTGACTACCTAGTGTAATCCTTGCATTTTTGAGGTGATTTAAAGAGGTTTTAAAGAAGATTATATTCAAGTTGGGGCTGAGATTATACAAGTATTATAAAGTCATTTTGAGTAAATAAGATGGTGATCTAAAATAATTTAGGGTGAAGATCAAAGTTGGAGTAGAAGGGTTATATTGTTTTTCTTTATCAATTGATCATTCTCACATTTTATTTGGGGTTAAGACTCTTACTTGTTTTCATTAATTATTGGATTTATGATTTTCCTTATTGTACTATGTTAATGTATCGATATATGATGATAAAGAGGGTGAAATTGTTCATGCATGCATAGATCTAGAGTTCAAAATTGGCTTAATCAACTATTGAAACTAGCTAGAAATTACTAAAAATTATGGGCTGATGTTAACAGTAAGTTCTGGAATTTTGAGTAACTTTGAGAGTTGATTTGAATACTTTAAGTTGTAGACAAATGTCTTGTGATCATGTAGCAAATTGGATCCCGATTGGAATGTTAATATTGAGTAAGTTGGGGAAAAAATACTAAACTTGTTGCATTCTGACCTTGCTATACAGATGGAACAAAAGTCATACTTACGTACTAAGTTGGTTAAAAAGTTAAAACTATTAGACCTAGATAGAATCATGTAGGTTCTGAACCAGTTGGATGGTCCACCAATTCATTATGGTTTATAAATGGCATCAAAAATGGTAAAAGTGAGATTTGGTGTCTCGCATTTGATAACTTGTCCCATGTGTTAGTGATTTGAATCATAAGTATATGTATATTTAATTAAGAATAAAGTAAACCTTGGATTTGTAATATATACTTAATTATGATACTAAGAATGAAAGGTTTTCCAATTATATTTAGTTACGGTTATTATAAAATACGACTATTTCTTGTAAACCTAACGTATATAAAATTTTACGTCTACACGAACACTATAATTAATAAAATATTTTTACCACTAAAACCCGAGGTGGTAGGATCCACTTCTTGGGAGTTTTTAAAAGTTAACTTACTGATAATAAATATGTCCCGACCTCGAGAACCTGAAAATTTATAATAAGACTCATTTACAAGCTTTATGGGCCAATAGTTTTAAATTGACATATTGACTTGACTTTAAGCCCAACCAACTTGGCGATGATTAATGGGCTAAGGTCTGGTCTTGGGTTAATAATATCAACCTAATAACTTAATGAGCTTGCTTAATGGGCCTATTGGGCTCTTTAGACTAATTTAGACAATACTAGTAAAAATGGCAAATAAAAATGAGTTAAAAACCTAGAAAACTATAAGTGTGATATAAATATGTTTCAAGAGCATGATCATCATATAAACTATATGTATACATATACTTATTTAATTTATGAATTACCATTTTATTTTTATCGACTAGAACTATAGACAAGTTACATTTGTATAGGTTTGGTTGATTGAGCACGCTTCTTCTGAAGTTTTTATTCATCGATATCTCATCCGACCAATCAATAAGTGAGTTCACGCCTCGCATTTTTACAACTTTAATTGTTTTATAACCCCGCAAAGGTAGCTAACATGCTTGTTTTTAAAATAGAACACATGGCAGTTTGTTTGCTCGTTGCCTGGATTATTATTATAAAGTTAGCTTTACTAGGTAGATAATAGACCGAGCGGGAAATCATGAATTGTTTAATTGCAGGATATGGCATACCCTATACATGGAAATAAGTACTATTTGGTGGCGCCACCTCCAATCCATTGACGGATGGCTATGTCAAGTGTCAGGATATGACACAACGGATGCGTTTGTATAGAGAATAATATGCACTCATATCGAGGGTGTAATAGTAGGAACATTTACTTGTTTGGAATTCCCTTAATATTGATTATGGTAACGTTCAATGTCATGAGGCTTATAAATAATACCCCGTTATAACTTTGTTTTCGCACATCCATTATATTTGATGAAATATTTGAGGTAAATGATACTTATGTTCGGAAATTTTATTGTTTATATATATAAACTCTATGGATTCACTCAACATTATTGTTGACGTTTTAGCATGTTTTATCTCAGGTCCTTGAAGGTAATTCGGCGATGGAGATTATTGGTTGTCGCTTATGGAAAAACCAAATGTTTTGAAGGCCCTTTAAATAAATGTCAATTCTGATATATTTCAAAAAGTTGTATATATTTTGAAATGATTTGGGACCTTTGATGTAAACTTTTATTCTGAATGAATGTATTTAATACGTCTCTTTTGAGTGGTTTTCTATGGCTTGAGTTGTTCATTTTATGACGTATCACCCCAATGACCTTCCACTGAGATATATGAAAATGGGGGTGTACACGATTGGTATCAAGAGCTTAAGTTATAGAGAACAAAAGATTTTCAAAAAAAAATGAACAAAAGGATTTTCGAAATCTTTTAACTATAACTGTGCAAGCGAAATCTCCGAATTACCAATGGAATGGACAAGAATGAGAAGGAATTATTTATCGATATATATATGGAAAAATATATATGTTATAATATGAAATTTTCATTTATTTGAATATAAATGTTAATTATGTAATTATTTTAATACTAATACGAGATATTTATACGATGCAGATTGTCATGGAGAACCCTAATCATCCTAACGAGCCGAACGAAGCTATTCTTGAAGTGAACCTAGTTGTTCCCGAGCCGAACCAAGTTGCGGATGCCCGTGATCCCAACAAAATGGTTGACATTCCCGATAATGAGGAGTTAGTAGATTATGAGGGGGATGATAGAGAAGAACCTGAAGAAAAACCTGAGGAAGAACCCGAAGAAAAACCGGAACCAAATAATGGGCATGGGAATCAATTGGCCCAACATCCTAACCCACAGCCCGGTAATATGAATGGTTGGTTAGAAGATGATGATGATGTGAATAAGAATGTTAATAATGAGGATACCGAGGATGAAGATGTTGAGATCGAGGTCGATGACGATGTGGAGTTGATCTTTCCTTATGAGGTGGAGGGCGACCAAACCCCGCCACCTAGAGATGAGTCTTCTGATTCTGAGCCACCTAATGCGAAGTCATCTGATTATGTATCATCCGATTCTGAGTCATCTGATTCTGAGTCAGTGGACGAGGAGGTTGATGTTGCACCCGAGATTGATGTTGCACCCGAGATTGATGTTGCACCCGAGGCTACTGTTGGGACTTCTACCCAAAAGCCTTATGATATTCGTGACTTTCGAGGGGCTTATATGAGGTAGGAGAGTCATCTTCTGCTCGTGACTCAGCATATGTTGGTGGATTAGCACCTTGGGCTTTGAGACGTGATTTGGAAACGTCCCGTGCACGATCTAGACTTACGGAGGTGAGTTGAGTAAAAACCAAACTGAGATTGCTCTTCTCAAATCTAAGGATAAAATCAGGGAGAACGAAAGGGAAATACTTAATCATGATTTGGAAAATGTCGAGCGTGCTTTGGGTAATGTTCTCGAGAGGGTGTCGGTATTGGAAAGCGGGAAAAATGCCACATTAAAGAAAAGATTGACTGAGACTGAGACTAAGTTGGCGTGGGCTTATATGGAGCGTGATATTGCTGAGAGGAGGTTACATGAGTCCCGAGTGTAGAATAAGATGTTCTACTTGGATATGGTTTATATTGGGGCTGTTCCAAAGCCGCCATCTGATGAGGAGGATACAGAGCGTCCGAGAAAGAAATCGAAGAACTCTACTTCTGATGGGACAGAGGGACCTTTCGAGCCACGTGGACCACCTAGTGACTCTTAGTAGATTAGTTGATCATTTGTAGTATCTTTTGTAAATCACTAACTAAACTGCGATGTCAGTTAGTAGGACTAGTCTTTTGAAGTTGTATAACATTAGATGATGACATGTAATGTATGACAATGCAACTTGTAACTTGTTTGTGATTAATGAAATGACTATCTTTTGGTTCTAATTCTATGTTGTGTTGTTGTTACCTTTCTTTTCTTGTTTCTTCTAAATTGTTCCTTTTGCTTAATACAATCATTGAATGAATACTCATTATGATTTGATTTGTGTTGTAACAGGATCATGCCGCCAAAAGCAATGTCTGAGGCACGTATGCGCGAGGTTATTAGGGAACAAGTTGCCACATCTATGGCTGAATTTATGGCAAATATAAACCGTGGAGCCGGTGGCGATGAAGCCGATGGTGGTGGAGCTGGTGGTGCTGGAGCCGATGGTGCTGGAGCCGGTGGTGGTAGAGCCGGTGGTGGTGGAGCCGGTGGTAGAGCCGGTGGTGGTGGAGCCGGTGGTGCTGGAGCCGGTGGTGCTGAAGCCGGTGGTGCTGGAGCCGGTGGTGCTGGAGCCGGTGGTGCCGGACCAGCAGCGCCCAAAATTACTGGGTGTACTTACGTAACATTCATGAAGTGTGACCCACAACCTTTTAAAGGCACCGAAGGTGCCGTGGGATTATGTCAGTGGTTTGAGAAACTAGAATCTGTGTTTCGAATCAGTGATTGCAAGGAAAGGGATAAGGTGAAATTTACAACTGCTACTCTCTAAGGTCGTGCATTGACTTGGTGGAATGGAAGGATTGCTTCCATGGGTATTGATGCTGCTAATGGTACTCTATGGACTAAGGTGAGAAAGTGGATGACCGAGGAATTTTGTCCTCGAAGTGTGTTGCAAAGGCTAGAGCAAGAATTGTACAACTTGAAGTTAAAAGGGACTGATATTGATGGGTATACAAACCGATTCCATGAATTGGCCTTGTTGTGTCCTAGAATGGTGGAGCCTGAACAGGTGAAGGTGGAGCAGTATATTCGTGGGTTGTCAAAGAATATACGTGGTGATGTGACATCATCGAGGCCTGCTGGTATTGATGAAGCTGTCCGTATGGCTTACCAGCTCATGGGACAAATAATACAAGACAAGACTGATGAGGTTTCTGAAGGTGAAAAGAGGAAAGGTGAAGGAGATCGTGGTGGTCATGGTGACAACCGACGCGATTACAATCGTTGACAAAACCAAAGAAGGGCTAACGCTGGAGCTACGACCAATGCTGCACCAAATGACAACGAAGTTTGTCCAAAATGCAAAAATAAGAAGCATGGTGGGGATTGTTGGAAATGTGGTAAGTTGGGGCACTAGACTGCTGTTTGTTGGAGCCTCGACAGAAAAGATGTGACTTGTTTTAATTGCAATAAAAAGGGTCACCGAAAGCGAGATTGCCCTAAGTTAAAAAAGAATGGACAAGGTGGAAATAACCGTGGAGCTTCTTTAACAAGATTGGAGTTGTAGATTGCTCAGTAATATCCGAAAGCCGTACTGGTACTTTCTTTACTCAATAATCAATATGCTACTGCATTATTTTGATTCGGGTGCCGATAAAAGTTTGTGAGATCATCCCCCAACCCCCACGTCCACCACACCCACCCCCCTCCCGCCCTCATCCCCCCATCCTTCCACACTCCCCACCTCCGTCGGAGCCCGATCCCCCTCCCCTCCCTCCTCCCGGTTATCCATCCCCCCCATCCGCCCCTACCCATCCAGTTCCCGCTCCCCTCTCTCCCCTACCTCCCCCCCCCCCACCTCTCCACTCCCCGCATCCCCCCCTCCCACCCCAAACCCTCTCCGACTCGACAGTCCACCTCGCTTCCACATCCCCCCCCCACACACCCCCCCCGCCACCTCCCGGCCCCCTCACCCTCCCCATCCATCACCCTATCTCACCTCGCCCCCCCTCACCCCTTTCCCCACCCCCCGTCTCCTCCCCCTCCTCTGCCCCCATCCCATCTCCCCGTCCAAGTGCCCCCTCCCCGGTCCTCTCCCAGACCCCCACGCCTGCCTCACCTCACCTCATCTCCCCCCCACCCTCCTTCCCCCCCTTCCTCGCCCCCACCCATCGATCACCCCGCAACCCGCTACCACCCCTCCCCTCCCTCCACCCCCTCGCCCCACCGTCGCCCCCTCCACAATCCTCCCGATCCCCCCTCCTCATCCCCACCCGTCCCCCCTTCCCCCCCACCCACAAGCCCCCCCCATCACGCACCCGTCCCCCCTCAGCCCCACCCGCCCGCCCCCCCCCTTCCACCTCCCCACATCCTCCCCTCTCGTTCCCCCCCCCGCACCGTCCGTCCCTGTCCAAGTCCTCCTCAGCCCCCCCCTCCTCCCCCCCATCTCCCCCCAAATCCCGACCCCAGTCCTCCCCCCCCCCCTCGCCCTTTCTCCTCATCATCCTTCCCCGACTCCCATCCCCCCATCTCGTCACCTCCCCCCCCCCCTCTATCCCCACTCCCACCCCATCCCCCCTCTTCGGCCTACTCCCACCTACTCACACATCTCACCCCCCCTCCCCACCCGGCAATCAACCCCGGTCACCCCACTCGCACCCCTACCACTCCCTCTCTCCTCCCCTCTCCACTCTCCTCCACCACCCCCCCCCCGTCAGTCCCCACTCTCCTCCCCCCCCCCTCAATCCCCCTCGATGCCCTCCCCCACCCCACCCCAGTGCAGCCGATTCACATCCCCTCCATCCCCCTCTCCCCCCCTCCCCCCGGCCCCAGGCCCTCCCCGAACCCCTTCCTCCCACCCTCTCCCCAACTCCCCCACCCCCATCTCTCTCTCCCATTCGCTCCCCTCCCCCCCCTCTCTCCTTTCCTCCCCCCCCCCCTCCCACCCCCCGCTTCCTCCTCCCCGGCTCGCCCATCCCCTCGGTATTCAACTACCCCCCCTTCCCCCTCGTCCCCACGTCCACTAAACTCTTCCCCCATCCCCAGCAACTCATCACACCCTCCCGCCCCGCTCCCCACGTCCTTCCCCCAACTCTCCACCAGTCCCCTCGACCCCATCTCCCCCATCTCACCCTCCCCCCAGCTCCCTCTCTCCTCCCCCCCAGGTCCATCCCCATCCCCCCCACTCCCCCCCCCCCCCCCTCTCCACACCCCACCCGGTCGCAAGCCCAACCACATTCCCCACTCTCCCCCCCGTCCGAACCGCCGACCTACCCCCCCCCAAGCCCCTCCCATTCATCTCGTCACCACCACATCTCCGCCAGCCCCACCCCCTTCTCCGAAGCCCACCGTCCCCCCATCTCTACCCACCCCCACCCATCCCCGTCCACTCCCACACCCATACCCTCCCCTTCTCCACCCTTCCACCCTCTCCCCCGCACCGGCCGTCCCCCTCCGCGATCCTCCCCTCCCCCCCTCCCCCCAAGTCTTCTCCAACCCCCCTCCTCCCTCTCCAACTGCTCCATCCCCGCCTTCTCCGCTTCCCAATCCCCGGTCACCCCGCCCGTCCTCTTCCCTCCGTCCGTCCACCCCAACTCCCCCCCTTTCCCCCCTTCCACTCCCTCCCCCCCCTCCCCCCCCCCCCCCCTCCACCCCCCCAGTCCAACCCCCGTCTCCCCCCTCCCCCCCACTCCCTGCCCAATATCATCCATCGATCCCCTCGCCACTCATCACTCCCCTCACCCTCAACCTGCCGTCTCCCCGTCCACTCCTAACCCCCCCCATCCCCCCCCACCTCTCGCGACAGTCATCCCCCTCTTCCATCCCCTCCTCAAACCCCCCCCATCGCCATCCCCACTCCCCAACTCCCTCCCTCACCCCCCCCCCCACTCCTCTCTCCACTCCACCCACCCCCCTTCTCCCCCACCCCCCCTCCCCCCCCCCCCCCCCATCTCACCCCGCCCCCCCTCGACAACCCGAAACCCCCCCCCACCCCCATCCCACCCCCCCACACCTCCCAAGCCACACATCTCCCCCCCCCCCCCCCCCCCACCATCTAACCCACACCCACCGCCCCCCCCGTCCCCCCCCTCCCACCCTCCTCACCCCCCCCCTCATCTCCTCCCCTCTCCATCGCCCTCTCCCCACCCTCCGACCTCTTCCCCGTCACCCCCCCCTCTCTCGTCACCGGTCCCTCCCCTCCTCGCTCCCCTCCCCCTGCCTTCCCACCCCCCTCGTACCCCTCCCCGTCCCTCAAACCCCAGCGCTCACGACTCCCTCCTCACCCCTCCCCCCCACACCTCCCCCCCCTCCCTCTCCACTCCCTCTCCCCCACCCCCCCTCCACCATCCCCGCACTGTCACCCATCCCTCGCACCATGCCCCCCCTAGTCCACGTGCCCCTCCTCGCCTCGCCCCCCCCCATCGCCAGCCTCTCGTCTCCGTCTTCTCACCCCCTCCCAACCTCTGCCCTGTTCCTCCATCCCCCCCATCCCCCACCCCCCCTCCGCCCGCCCTTCATTCCATCCCCCCTCCTCATCCTCCTCCCAATCACAGCCTCCCCTCCCCTCCTCCCGCACTCCTCTCTCACCCCCCCGTTGCCGCCAATCATCTCCCTCCACCGCACCCCATTGTCCCCACTCATAAATCCCATTAATCTTCCCCCCCTCGCCCCCCCTCCCCGAGCCCCCCCCCGACCATCGCCCCCGACATCCCCCCTTCAATCCAACTCCGAGTTCCCCCTCCCCCTCCCCCCTCCCTTCCGTCAGACCCCTCCTCATACCACCTCACATCTCCCCCCCTCCGGTCCCCTCGCCCCAGTCCCCCCATCACCCGCTCCACCTCTCCCCCCCCTCCTCACCTGATCCCCCTCCCCCCCCACCCCCCCTCCCCTCGACCCCCCTCCTAATCCTCCCCCCACTTCTTCATCGACCCTCCCCCCTCCCTCTTCTCCTTCACCACAACCCCCCTCCGCCCCCTCCCTCACACCCAACCTTACCCCCCTCCACTATTCCCCGCCCCTCGAAGCTCCCTTCCTACCGCCTCCCCCCCCTCCTCCCCCCACGTGAAACCTACCTCATCTCTCCCCTTCCTTCCCCCAACTCGGCCTCTCCCCCCCCCTCCATCCCCCCACCATCGGAGCACCCCCCCCCCTCCCCCCCGACCCCGGACCCTCGTCTCCCCCCCCCCTCACCTCCCCCACTCCCCTCCTCCCGTACCCCCCCCCCCGTATTCCCCCCCCACCCCACCTCCAGATCCCCCCCCACGTCCCCCCCATCTCTTCCATCACCCCCGCTCCCCCACTCCCCAATCCTCTCCCCCCCCCCCCCCCCACCACACGTCGCCCCAGGAGCCCCCAGAGTCGCCCTCTCCCAACCCCCCCTCCCCCTCAACCCCCGACCCCCAACCCCCCACCCCCTCCCCAGCACCCTCCTGCCCCCTCCCCCTCGCTCCCCCGCCACTCCCCCCCCCTCCTTCCCACAACGCCATACCTCGACTCCCATCGGAACACATCACCCACTCGTCCTCCCCCCCCCCACCCACTCCGCCATCGCCCACCATCTCATCCAAACCCACCCCCCAACCCCACCCCCCCCCAGCCCCGACCGTCCCGTCCTCACCCACCCCCCTCCTCTACGCCCCACCGCCACCCCCTCCCTATTCCTACTCCCGTCTCATCCTCCCCCCAAATCCCGTCCCCTCGGCCCTCGCTCGGACTCACAGCTACCCCTTTCACCCCACCCCCATCCCACTCCCCCCCCCCCCCCCACCCCCCCGCCGCTCCCCCCCCTAATACCCCCCAAGCTCTCTCAATCCCCTGCCTGCCTTCTGACCACCCCCTCGCCCCCCTCACCCCGTGATCGGCCCCCCCCCTCAACTCTCCACACCTCTTTCCCCTCCCGCCCCCCCCCCTACCCAGGCTCCCCCCCACCCCCTCCATCCCAAACCCATCCTCCATTCCGGCCCGCTACTCAACGGCCCCACGTGTCCCCTTCCCACCCCCCTACCTTCCCACCTCACCCTATCCCCGCAAACCCATCCCGCACCACCGCACGATCCCCCCCACGCCCTACTCCCGCCTTCCATCCCTCCTAAACCCCATCTCCCCCCCTCTCATCCCTCCATGCCCCCCCCCCGGGCCCCCCCCCGCCTCAACCCCTCTCCCCCGGACACCACTACCCCCCTCATCCATGCACCCCCCAATCCCGTCTCCCCCATCCGTACACCCCGCGCTCCTTCACTACCCCCGCCCCCACACCCCCCCAGGGGTCCCCCATCGTCCCCACCCCACCTCCTCCCTCCCCTCCCCGCTCCCGCCGCCCCACACGGTCGCCCCCCCATCCATCCTTCCCCCCACCCCACACCATCCCCCCATCCCCCCTGCACACTCCGCCATCCAACTCGTCTCCCCATCAACCCCAATCTCAGTCCGACAACCCCACCACCCCTCCCCCCCATACCCCACCCCCTAGCCCCACCAATGCCCCACCCCCCGCCCACTCCTTCGTCCCACCATCCATCATCCCCAGGCACCTCCTCCTCCATACTTACACCCGCCACGGACATCGCCCCCCCCCTCCTCCGTCCCATCCCCCCCGCCCTACATCCCCCCCACCACCGAACCCACCCCGTCCCTCCTCCCACCCCCCAAACTCCAAACCCAATCACCCCCCCGTCTCCCCTCCCCCCTCATCCCATGCTCTCCCACATCCTCCACCCTAACCTCCCCCTCCCCATCCTCCCCCCTTACCGAGCATCCTCCGCTCCCCATCCCCCCTCCGCCTTCCTATACACCATCCCCCTCCTCCCGCAGCCCCCCACCTCTCTCCTCCAGGGTCCCCCCCCCAGGTCATCAATGTCGCTCCCCCCTCTCTTCCTCCCTCCCCCCCGAACTCAACGACTCCTAGCCCCCTCCAACCTCCCGTCACTCCCTCCCTCCCCATCCCCTCCCCCCCCCGTCACCCCCCCCCGCTTTCAAGTCCCCCCCATCGTCCCACCTCTCCCTCCCCCCCCCCATCCCACTTCCCCCCCCCCTCCCCATCCCCTCCTTCCCGCCACTGCTTCCCCTCCTCATCCCTCCCATTCCTACGCACTCCCATCCCCCCCCCTCCCCCCCGCCTCAACCCCAAACCCCCCCCCCCATCCTCACCTCTTCCCGCCGCCCCCCCCGTCCCAGCTCCCCCCCGCCTCCCCCCCCCTCCACCCCCCACAAATCCCTTCATCCCACCACGCCTCCCACCCCACCCCCCTCCGTCCCCCTCAACTCCCACCTCCTCCACTCTCCCCCCTCCCGCCCCCCACACCACAACCACGCCACTCTCCCGCCCACCCCCCGCGACCTCTCCTCGTTGCATGAGTCTCGAGTGTGGAATAAGATGTTTTACTTGGATATGGTTCGTATTGGGGCTGTTCCAAAGCCGTCATCTGATGATAAGGATACCGAACGTCCGAGAAAGAAATCGAAGAACTCTACTTCTGATGGGACCAAGGGACCTTTCGAGCCACGTGGACCATCTAGTGACTCTTAATAGATTAGTTTATCATTAGTAGTATTTTTTATAAATCACTAACTAAACTACGATGTTAGTTAGTAGAACTAGTCTTTTGGAGTTGTATAGCATTAGATGGTGACATGTAATGTATGACAATGCAACTTGTAACTTGCTTGTGATTAATGAAATGACTATCTTTTGGTTCTAATTCTATGTTGTGTTGTTGTTACCTTTCTTTTCTTGTTTCTTCTAATTGTTCCTTTTGCTTAATACAATCATTGAATGAATACTCATTATGATTTGATTTGTGTTGTAACAGAATCATGCTGCCAAAAGCTATGTCAGAGGCACATATGCGCGAGGTCATTAGGGAACAAGTTGCCACATCTATGGCTGAATCTGTGGCAAATATGAACCGCGGAGCCGGTTGTGATGAAGCCGGTAGTGTTGGAGCTGTTAGTGCTTGAGCCGGTGGTGCTAGAGCCGGTGGTGCTGGAGCTGGTGGTGCTGGAGTTGGTGGTGCCAGACCGGCAGCGTATGAAATTACTAGGTGTACTTACATAACATTCATGAAGTGTGACCCACACCATTTTAAAGGCACCTAGGGTGCCGTGAGATTATGTCAGTGGTTTGAGAAACTAGAATCTGTGTTTCGAATTAGTGATTGCAAGGAAAGGGATAAGGTGAAATTTGCAACTGCTACTCTCCAAGTTCGTGCATTGACTTGGTGGAATGGAAAGATTGCTTCCATGGGTATTGATGTTGCTAATGGTACTCCATGGACTGAGGTGAGAAAGTGGATGACCAAGGAATTTTGTCCTCGAAGTGTGTTGCAAAGGCTAGAGCAAGAATTGTACAACTTGAAGTTAAAAGGGACTAATATTGATGGGTATACAAACCGATTCCATGAATTGGCCTTGTTGTATCCTAGAATGGTAGAGCCTAAGCAGGTGAAGGTGGAGCAGTATATTCGTGGGTTCTCGAATAATATATGTGGTGATGTGACATCGTCGAAGCCTGCTGATATTGATGAGGCTGTCCGTATGGCTTATCAGCTCATGGGATAAATAATACAAGACAAGACTGATGAGGTTTCTGAGGGTGAAAAGGGGAAAAGTGAAGGATATCGTGGTGGTTGTGGTGACAACCGACCCGATTACAATCGTCGGCAAAACCAAAGAAGGGCTAATGCTAGAGCTATGACCAATGTTGCACCGAATGACAACGAAGTTTGTCCAAAGTGCAAGAATAAGAAGCATGCTGGGGATTGTTAGAAACGTGGTAAGTGTGGTAAGTTAGGGCACAAGAGTGCTGCTTGTTGGAGCCTCGACAGAAAAGATGTGACTTGTTTCAATTGCAATGAAAAGGGTCACCGAAAGAGAGATTGCCCTAAGTTGAAAAAGAATGGACAAGGTGGAAATAATCGTAGAGCTGCTTACAAGTTAGGAGCTGTGGATGCTCAGCAAGATCCAAAAGTCGTTACTGGTATAATCTTACTCAATAATCGATATGCTACTGCTTTATTTGTTTCGGGCGCCGATAAAAGTTTTGTGTCTACAAATTTTAGTACCCTTATTGATATTGAACCAGTTAAGTTAGATACTTGTTATGAAGTCGAATTGGCTGATGGAAAAGTAGTAAGTACCAATAATGTGTTAATAGGGTGTACACTTAATCTTTTAAACTGTTCTTTTCCAATCGATTTAATGGTAATAGAACTAGGAAGTTTTGATATCATTATTGGGATGGATTGGTTATCACGATATGATGCCGCTATTTTGTATGGAGAGAAAAAGGTTAGGATTCCCCTGGAGGGTAAGACGTTGGTTATCGAAGGCGATAGAAATAATTCCCGATTGAAGATCGTTTCTTGCATTAAGGCTCGAAAGTATATCGAGAAGGGTTGTGAGCTATTCTTAGCTCAAGTAACTGAACAAGAATCAAAGGAGAAGCGATTAGAAGATGTTCCAGTTATCCGAGATTTTCCCGAGGTATTTCCCGAAGAATTACCTGGACTTCCGCCACCCAGGCAAGTTGAATTCCGTATTGATCTTATTCCCGGTGCTGCACCTGTGGCGCGTGCGCCATATCGTTTAGCACCATCCGAAATGAAGGAGTTGTCCAAGCAACTGCAAGAGTTGTCGGAGAAAGGTTTTATTCGACCGAGCTCGTCACCGTGGGGAGCTCCAGTCTTGTTCGTGAAGAAGAAGGATGGATCATTCCGAATGTGCATTGAATACCAAGAACTGAACAAGTTGACGATCAAGAATCGATATCTATTACTAAGGATTGATGACTTATTTGATCAGCTACAGGGTTCTAGTTTTATTCAAAGATTGATTAACGGTCTGGTTATCATCAACTTCGTATCCGCGAGGAAGACATTCCAATTACAGCGTTTAGAACTCGTCATGGACATTATGAGTATCAAGTAATGCCTTTTGGACTGACTAATGCACCTGCAATATTCATGGATTTGATGAATCGCGTGTGCAAGTCGTATCTTGATAAGTTCGTAATTGTATTCATTGATGACATTCTGATTTATTCCAAAAATAAAGAAGAACATGGTGAACATTTGAAGACTATCTTGAATTTGCTAAGGAGCAAAAAGTTGTATGCTAAGTTTTCGAAATGTGATTTTTAGCTTGATTCAGTGAAATTCCTTGGCCATGTGATTGATAGTAGTGGAGTTCATGTTGATCCTGCCAAGATCGAAGCCATTAAAAATTGGGCTGCACCGACTACACCAACGGAAGTACGACAATTTTTGGGTTTGGCAGGTTATTATCTAAGGTTTATTAAGGAATTTTATCTAATATCCAAACCATTAACTAAACTCACTCAGAAAAATAAGCCGTTTGTGTGAGGTGACGATGAAGAGGAGGCATTTCAAACATTGAAGCCAAAATTGTGTAGTGCGCCAATATTATCACTACCTAAAGGAAGCAAAGACTTTGTTGTGTATTGTGATGTGTCCCTTAGAGGATTTGGAGCTTTTTTGATGCAACGAGAAAAGGTGATTACGTACGCCTCTAGGCAACTTAGAAAGAATGAAGAAAACTATACAACCCATGACTTAGAATTGGGAGCGGTGGTTTTTGCTCTTCGACTATAGAGACATTATTTGTATGGCACTAAGTGTACGGTATACACCGATAACAAAAGACTACAATATATTTTGGATCAAAAAGAGCTAAATATGAGGCAACGTAGATGGATTGAGCTTCTAAGTGATTACGATTGTGTTATTCGTTATCACCCGGGAAAGGCAAATGTTGTCGCTGATGCATTGAGCAGGAAGGATAAGGAACCGATTCGAGTGCATGCTTTAGTGGTGACGGTACATAACAATTTACCCAAACAAATTTGAAATGCACAAGTTGAAGCGTGCAAGGAGGAAAATATTGGTGCCGAAGGATTTCTTGGCAAAGGGGAGCCATTTGAAGTTAGATCTGATGGTACCAAATGTCTGAAAGAACGAGTATGGTTACCATTATTTAGAGGATTGAGGGATCTAATCATGTTGGAATCTTATAAATCAAAATATTCTATTCATCCTGGATCGGATAAAATGTACCATGATTTGAGGAAGTTATACTGGTGGCCGAATATGAAAGCTGACATTGTGACATATGTCAGTAAGTGCTTGACATTGCTAAAGAATAAGCTGAACAACCAAAAGCCATCAGATTACTCAGCACCAGAATTCTTGTTTGGAAATGGGAGAGAATTACAATGGATTTCATTGCAAAGCTTCCAAGAACACCATATGGATATGATTCAATTTGGGTCATTGTTGACCGATTGACTAAATCTACTCACTTTATTCTGATGAATGAGAAGTATAAAATGGAAAAGCTTACTCGATTGTATTTGAAGGAGATTGTTTGTAGGCACGGGGTACCCATGTTGATTATTTCGGACTGAGACCCTCGTTTCGCATCAAGGTTTTAGAGATCCCTTTAAAATTCATTGGGGACGAATTTAGATATGAGAACTGCTTACCATCTTGAAATTGATGGTCAGAGTGAAAGAACGATACAGACATTAGAAGACATGTTGCGTGCTTGAGTGATTGACTTTGGTTGTGGCTGGGATAAGCACTTACCTTTGGCTGAATTCTCATACAATAATAGTTATCACACTAGTATTAAAGTCGCACCTTTCGAGATCTCATACAGAAGGGAAATGTAGATCCACTGTATGTTGGATTGAGGTTAGGAGGGATCGCCCACTCACAGACTATAATGATCGCAAAACAACAGTCAGAATGATTGTGCAAATCAAGAACAGATTATTGACACTGCTCATAGTAGACAAAAAAGTTATTTCGGATGTGAGAAACGTAAACCTTGGAGATTCGAAATGTGGGTGACAAAGCATGCTGAAAGATCCACCGTGGAAAGGTTTAGATCGAATATTGGAAAACGTGGGAAGTTAAGAATGTCCCCGTTAATAGGATCAATTCAAATTTTATCAATGAGTGGGTCCGGGTGGCATATACACTGAATTACCCGCGAGACTTCAAGGAATACACAATACATTCCATGTTCCGAAACTTTAAGAATGTTTATCGAGAAGATTCTTATTATTCCTCTTGACGAAGTAAGAATCAACGAGAAATTGCATTTCTTCGAAGAACCTATCGAAATCATGGATAGGGAAGTAAAGCAACTTAAGCAAAGTCGGATCCCAATAGTCAAAGTTCGATGGAATTCGAGTCGAGGACCGGAATATACTTGGGAAAGGGAAGATCAAATGTGGAAGAAATACCCTCATCTCTTTGATTTTAACAAAAAGTGGGCGACAAGATGAATTGATCTTCACGGACGTAGATCCTTTTTAGGAGGAAATGCTGTGACAATCCGTCAATTTCAAGTCGTTAATTTATTCTCGAGTATTAATTATATTTTTCATTTTTATGTTGAGATATGAACTCACGATTTAACCTGGAAAAATTAGGGTTTGCATTTGTAATTTAAGTAACGATTATGAAGAACCGGTGAATTCTATGATTAAGCATCAACGTTTATATTTCCAAAATGCCGTAGATATATTTTTGTTGCATTCGTTTTTTTTTTGTGTCTCATACTATTTTACGTTTTACGAAAAATGGCTACAAATCGTACCTTTTTAAATATCGGACTTTGATAATACCCGCATTTACAAAATGTGGGACAAGTTTTTAAACTTATCCCACTAATATCACACCCCATAGGGGCGGAAAAACCAAAGGGACAAGTGTCCTCTTGGTGATCAAAAATTTCCAAGTATTATACACTTGGCCTAATTTTGGTTCAATACATAAACCAAATATTTGATTAACTTAACACACACTACCATACATGCAATTATAGTAAGAGAAAGTCACAAAAAATCCTCTCCCTTGCTCCTTGTTTCCGTGACCTCAACCCACCAAAAACACCAATTCTATACAAATTTTGGAGATCAAATATTAAGCACTCAAGTTAAGATGATTTCCTAATATGGTTGTTGTATTTTGGAGGTGATTAAAAGGGTTTTCAAGAAGGGTTATATACATTTTGGGGCTAAAGTTATACAAGTTTTATCAAGTCATTTTGGTGAAGAAAAATGGTGATCAAAATTATTTTGGGTGAAGATCAAGCTTGAAGATTGAAGCTTTATTCTTGTTTTGATCATTTTTTACATATTTCTTGTGTTAAAAATCTCATGAGTTTTGTTTATGTTTTCTTTTGATTTTCAATTATATATGTACATGCATAATATATGATGATCAAGGATTAAAATAGGCTTTGTGTATATGAATCTAGGTTAATCATAGCTAAATTAGTCATCTAAACAAGTGAAATGATTATAAAATTTATGGGTTGTAATGAACAGTAGATTTCTTAATTTTCAGTAGGTTGAATATTGGATTTGATTTCATGAGGTTGTATAAAATCCTTTTGTGAATATTTAGCAATTTGGATCACCTCTAGAAAGTAAAAATTGAGTGAGATATGACCAAAACTCTAAAACTAGTTCATTCTGACCTTGTTGTAAAGATGGGATAAAAAGTCATAGTTACGAACTGAGTTGGTTAAAAAGTGAAAACTATGGGACTTAGATAAAATCATG
>BQNB010127734.1:5311-18204 GCA_026074375.1 Tanacetum coccineum
AAAAAATAAGCTAGAAATATAAGATCTATTATTTTTAGATCTAATCCACCCGAAACTAAGGTGTTCAATCAAGTGAACGAGAGACGGGTATTTTTAAGGATTAGATCTAAAAACAATAAACTAGAAAAATAAGCACTCGAAAATAAGCTAAAATAAGCTCACTCGAAAAGCTCTAAATCAAAAACAATATAAAATAAGCTAGTCTAAATAAGCTATTGAAGAAGCTTATTAGAATATAAGCTTAAGAGATCGGATCCAAAAATAAGCTATAAGCATGAGCTTATTTAGAAATAAGCAAAAGAAAATGAGTAGAAAATAAGCATAAATAATAAGCATAAAGATAAAAAGCATTAATTAAAACCAACCTTAAAAAGCATCTTCATTCATGAGAAATAAGCCAATACAATAAGTTGAGAATAAGCTAAAAAGCTTTTACAATAATAAGCTAAAAATAAGCTACCCTATTCTACTCCTAAAATTAATACTACACTAATAAAGAAAACACACACTAAAATTCACTAAAATCTAACAAATTCTAACACACTAAATCACCAGCTGCGTGTTGCTTTTATAGCCCAAGTAGGTGAGGGTATTTTCGTCCTTTCAAGTACTCAACCAATGATATTGCTGGATCTAGGGGTAATTTGGTCATTTTGCACTCCACCAACCGCCTCATTATTGCACACGCCTGACGCTACAGTACCTCGTACTGACACACGCCAGTGCCACGTGTCACCTTCTTATTGGTCCAGCCGCCACCTGCTACAGTACCTCGTATGACGTAGTTGCACTCCTAGTTACTGACTACAGTACCTCGTACTGACGCTACAGTACCTCGTACCTGCCACCTGCACAGTCTGACACCAATCATTAGAAGCGCCACGTGTCACCACCTAAGTGGTGCCACGTGGCATTTTCACTGTTCACCCCGCCGGTCAACCGCCGCCGGACCACCGGTCAACGGTGGTCAACGACGGACCACCGCCGGACCACCGGTCAACGGCGGCGGTCAACGACGGTCAACGGTGGCGGACCACCGTTGACCACCGCCGGACCACCGGTCAACCACCGGTCAACGGTGGTCGACGGTGAGTCAACCGCCGGGTCGGACCGGGTATTGGGCCGGGTCGAGTCGGGTCTGGGCCGGGTCGAGTCGGGAGTTGGGCCGGGTCTGGTCGGGTCTGGGCCGGGTCAAGTCGGGAGTTGGGCCGGGTCTGGTCGGGTCGTGGGCCGGGTCTGGATCGGGTCTGGGCCGGGTCAAGTCCGGATCCGGGTCGTGAGGGAATAAATCCCTCACCCGGTTTCGAACTCAAGACCTCATGTATAAAAGCATATGGCTCTAGCCGGTGGGCTAGAGCATAGCTTTAATTATATAATGCAAAATGTAATATATAACCCTTTATAATCTTGGTCTGGTCCAATTTAACTAATAGGTTCAAACAGGGACGAAAAAGGTTCAAAATAAAAAGGTTTAAATATAAAAGGCCGGTACCGTTGGACTCGTTTTTTCGTGCTCTTTCCAATGGTGTGATCGAGGAATTTTCACGACTTCGTTTGGACCTCGATAAATGTGAAAACGTCGTCGAAAGTCACCCGAAAATTACCGTTTTTGCTTCGTTTTCAATCCTTTTTACCTGTAAGACATAAAAACACAATACAAACATATTTGCAACATAATTATCTATATTTTAGTGTTTTTAGTCTTTTTATGGTGTTTTACGGGGTACAAAATATGTATATTTTAGCCAATATCAAATCCCCCCACACTAAACCATTGCTGGTCCCTCACGCAATGTAAAAACAATACCCGAAAATAAATAACTTTATCCCCTTTTAACTTATGACCCCCTCACAATCAAACAAGAACAGAAAAGGTCCATCAAAAGGTTCAAAAATCATCTAATTCGCAAGCACCCCCGTTTTAACCACTTATTAAATAATAATAACTAAGATAATAATTTTTATAAAATTTATTTTAAAAGGCTTAAGAATAGGAGTTCGTCATCCTTGACTTTTCACAATCCCCAAACTAAGCTTAAAACGAAATCACTGCTAAGTACAAGTTAGGATGCTAACACTACTCATATTTGTAACTTGTAAACTTTTCACTCCCGACAATTATTAATTATTAGGTGAATGTGCTATTTCGAATTTCAACCATGGATCAACGTTTATGCAAAAACTATGTTTCACGTTCCACCCGAGAAGATTGATTTTGAAGGCGAGATCATCCCATGTAGCGATTTTCGTCTCGGCACATCCCAACCTCATCGGCTAAGTGACCGGGCTTTTGACACCTCACGGAGACTAGTATCGGGACTCACGGACCTTCGGTTTCAAAATCTCTAAGGTTTCCCGTTTACACATATCTTATTTGAAAAATCACAATCATAAAACGAATTAGTCTTAGTGCAAAAGCATATTTAAATTTAATAAAAATAATTTTCCACTTACTAAGCAACATAAACTATTAAACCTCAGTCCTTTAGAAGGCTACAACATCGGCCACGCCTCCGACACGATGTAGCAAACATATTTCGACCTCGGCTTATTATCATTATTATATATATTTTTCTTTTCTTTTCTTTTCTTTTTCTTTTTTTTTCTTCTTTTTTTTCATTTTTTTTTCATTTTTTTTTCATTTTTTTTTGTTGCTATAATCATAATATATCACCGGTGCCTTTTATCTCGAAGCCACATCGATAGCGAGTCGACAAGAGGTTATTCTACTTATTATGACACCGGCCCCCACCTTATATGAAGACTTCAACATCGGCCACGCCTCCGACACGATGAAGTAATCTGGCGAAGATATTTATTTTACTTATTAATCTTTTATTTATTTGCAACATTAATTGCGAAGAGAAAATACATTTTTAGAAAATTCAAATATAAATTTGAACTAAGACTAAATTTATTCGACTACATTCTTTATTCTGGAAAAATTACAAGATTGTCCCTGCGGTTTAATAAAAGAATAATGGACTGGGACTTTGGGCTTATCTTTGGGCTTTGGGCTTTCCCCTTCAATGGTTTTGGTATCCGGGTAGGTTTTAGGGCTTTTAAGGCCCAATAAGGGTCCAAGGACTATTGTTGTAACTTTTGGGAAGTTGAGGGACTGAAATGGCAATTTAGGGATTTTTGGTCTTTTTATGGTGTGACTTCTGTTGACCATGGTTTGACTTTCCTTTGACTGTTTGACTGAGGATTGACTTTTTCTTGGCTTTGCAACCGGCTTTTGTACCTCTTTTGACTCTTCCGTTCTCAGTGTCCGTGCTTTGCCCCGTTTTTGACTGTTTTCCCCCCCCCTTAGTGATTTTATATATAATCCATACCTGCGACACACAAAAACACAAAATACATGCATATTTTTTGCCATTTTTGGTCTGTTTTTGGGTTATTGGGTTATTTTAGGTAATAATGATATGTTAATTTACACTTATTAAGTGTGCCATGCTTTGGTGATCTAAGGACTCTGATTATGCATGAGTCCCACAAGTCAAAATATTCTATTCATCCGGGTTCCGACAAGATGTACCAAGACATGAAAAAAACTAAATTGGGGGCCAACAGAAGGCGATATTTGCCGACCTATATAAAGCAAGTGTTTGACATGTTTAAAGGTCAAAGCTGAACACAAGAAACCATCTGGTTTGTTGGTGCAACCTGAGATACATCAGTGGAAGTGGGACAATATCACCATGGATTTTATTACCAAGCTCCCTAAGACATCAAATGGAGTAATGACCCATTTAGAGTGATTAGTAGATTGTCTTACCAAATCTGCTCAACGTTCCTGCTAATGAAAGAAACCAATTCAATGAAAGATTTGAGCAAGACTGTACATGAAAGAAGTGGTCACGAGACATAGAATACCAGTCTCAAGACTTTGTGACTGTGACGGTAGATTTACGTTAAATTTCTAGAGGTCGTTCTAGAAGGCTTTGGGTACTCAATTAGATATGAGTACTGCTTACCATCCGTAGACTAATGGGCAAAGTGAAAGAACCATCCAAACTCTTGAAGATATGTTACGCGCCTGCGTGATAGATTTTGAGAATGGTTGGGATAGATATTTACCGCTAATTTAGTTGTAAGATAGGTGGTTAAAATAGGAAGTGTAGGAAGTGTTTATAGCCTTTGGATGTATCTGGGATTAGATCACTAGATCAAAAATAATGTAAGTGGCATGTATTTTTTCGTATAATAAAAAAAAAATGAGATTAATTTTGAAAACAATTTTGTTGACTAAACCTATGAGATTTGGTGTAGCATTCTTTTCACGAGTTTTTTAGTATTTTTTTTATTGTTTTAATTTCTAATATATAATATGGTTTTAAACATACAAATTATAATAACTTTTTCCATAATCTGCTTTGTTGTGATATCATTTTAGACGTTCTTTTTGTTTTTGTTTTTGACACACATCAATGCTTAAACTATAACCATAGAAATTGATATGCAGCTATAATTCCATTCACACAAAAATAAAAACTATTGATACATGAGTACAATTCATTGATAATACAACTATATGATGATGCATCAACAAACTTATAGTACATACACATTTAAAACACACATCATCTATATCATTTTATATACGACTATGTGCATGTCTGATAAGTATAAAATACACATATCCATTTATACTTAAAATAACCCAATTAAACCCAAATAGCCAAAAAATAGCAAAAAATATGCTTGTATTTATGTTTTGTGTGTGCAGGTATGAATAAGTCAAAAATCACAAGAAAACAGTCAAAAGCAAGCAAACAGGGACACGAGAATCAGAAGAGTACAAAGCCGAAGCCGAAAAGTCAAGCCGAAGCCAAATCCCTAGCCATTTCCTCTTTTATAAAGCCACAAGGACTAGTCTTGCACTTTCCCAAAGTTATTTATAACTAGAAAAGAAGAAAAGAAAGAGAGGGGCCAAATGTGCAAACTCCCCAAACTCCAACAGTTTTAACTGTCGAAAATTGGGCGCCAAAAGTTACTATTCACCTTTCTTCCCCGTTTTACCATCCAGGGTAAATCAAAGGGGTTTTCCAAATTAAAGGGTGCTTAGGTAAATTCATGAGCTCTCTAACACAAATGAAGGGATAAATTAGTCTTTATCAAAGGATTACTTAACCTCTCCCAATCAAAGGCCACGTCAACAATGGTGAAAGCACAAATTTATGTGGGTTTTTGTACTAAAACACTCACAAAAGAAGCACAAACGGTCACATTCAAATGGTATGACATAGACACTTTGCAATCTTCAGGTGTCACATTTTAGAACAAACGTCTACACTTGATGAATTAATGATTGAAAGAAATGATTGCCAGGATTGAAAGTTTGAAGAGCCAGAGCAAGAGAATTCAGAAGCTTGCAGCTTGGCACTATAAATTGAGGGCCTCATACACACACACACAGAGGGGTGGTCTTCTTTTTTATCTATTGTTTATGTAATTTTTAAGTAGCTTAAAATCGTTGTTTTTTTTTTTCCTTAAATGTAATTATCCTTTTGTTCAAGGTAGGGGGGGAATGTAGGATTCAGAGGGAGATCTTAGGAGCGCTATAGGCGAGAATGGGCCGGGGGGGACGTAGGTGTCTTGGAAGGGTCTGGCGTAGATGTAGCGGTAGTATAGTGTTGGACGCAAGCAGCGAGCGGATCAATTCTATCTGGAGCGTTCCTTTTCAATGGAATTGTACTCACGCTACAGATATTTCATCTTAGAACGTTTATATAACTCATGTTTACTATAAGTACGCTAGTTTTTATATTTATGCGTTCATCCAATCTGAGACTAATATAACTTCATTATATGAGCTCTTTCAGCATAAGCTGAAATAGAGCATCTTAATTCAGTATTGAATCTTACCTAAACCTTAAATCAGTTTAATCTATCATGATTCATATTGGATTAAGAGCTTTGAGAAGGGGAACTTAACTTGGATAGAGATCCTAAGGACTATAACCCTAGCTTATTCATAAGCTAGGGAGCTGTAGCTGCCATTATTGGTTTCCTTTTGTTATTAGCTAATGGCTTAAGTCCGTTTTCTCTTTTCAGTTCTTCTTAATATTCAGTTGTAAAATGCTTAGTTATACTTATATGTTTTAATATGCTTATTAGCTTATTCTCTTTGCTTATTAGTTTTATTAATATCTCTTCTAGTGCTAATTAGTTATATGTTCTAGTCTGTTTTTGCTTAAATAGTTATAGATCATTAGTTACTAATTTCTGTCATAAAAACTCATAAAATCCAAAAATATTAGTTTAATTAGTTAAGATCTTAGAATTTTACTTATTCAGTTGTTTAATCATGATTGATAAGTTTGTTTTAAGCTAGTTTTTATCTGGTATTTAGTATTTTTCATTATATATTTTCTCTTTAAAAAGTTTTTCTCAAATCTGGTCAAAATCTAAAAAGGGGTGATTTGGTTTAGTGCACTCTTAATTTACACTAGCAGTACTAACATAAGTTAGTACTGCTGAACCTTTACACTACCAGTACTAACCATAAGTTAGTACTGTTAGCTTAGATTTTAGTTAGGAATTCAAGTAGGATTAAGTTTAGTTGTAGCTTATCTTAAAATCAGTTTTAGTTTTCATTTTCTAGCTTATTTCATAGCTTAATTTTGTTCTTAAAAATCAAATTGCATCAGCAGTACTTTCAGCGAAAGTACTGTTGAATTTTTACACTAGCAGTACTAACCTCAGTTAGTACTGCTGTGTTCTCAGCTTAATCTAGAACAGTAATTTTAGGATCTAGTTTATCAAATTTAGTAAGATTTGAGTTTTCATATAGCTTAATATAGTTGAAGTCTTTAAATCTGTTTTCTAGCTTATTTTCTTAGCTTAATTTTGCTGTCAAAAAGTTAAAAAGCCAAAAATAGTACTTAGAAACTTTAGGATTTAAATTTGTTAATTCAAGCTTTTAAGTCTAGGTTTTATAGCTTATTTAGATGGATAATAATTAGTTTAATAAGTCCTTAAAATTTTAGAGGCTAGTTTAGCTTTTTAAGCCTTTAAGCTCATTTGGAATTTGTGCTCTCTTGCTTATTTTCTGAGTTTGCTTAGTTCATGCTAAATTTTAGTTGTTTAAAAGCACTTCTAGCTTAGTTTTCTTTGCATTTTTAGATTAAGCACATCTTAAGCTTTCTAGATCACTTTTCCTTTTCCTCAAAAAGCTTAATTTGAAGCATATAAGCTGTTTTTAGTAACATAGCCCAAACCCCTAGTTTCTGTAACAGCTTATTGAGAAGCTCTTTTTAGAGCTTATCTTTGAATTTCAGACCATAGTGCTTTTGTTAATTTTGTTCCCTCTTGCTTCCTTAACAACTTTGCTTTTTTGAGTTTTTCATTTTAAGCTCTTTAAAAATTTCGAATGCTTATTGGACTTTATTTGTGATCGGGGAAGATTCTCAGGGTAGAAAGTGTAACTTTTCGATTTTAGTTGTTTTTTTCATTAGTCCCCCCCCCCCCCCCCACCCCCCACCCTCCGTTAGTTCTTGGGTTTTTGCTCATTAGTCCTTAGTTAAGTTGTTAATTAATTTTATAAGTATTTAATAGTAATTAGTTTAATTTTTAGTTATTTTATTAAACTTTTATAAAAAGATAACAATTAGGGCTTTTTATTTTTAATAAATTTCGGCAATTTTTCTTTATATATGAAATTTTAGTTACATTTTTTAGTGAATTTTAAAATTAGTTTAACTTGCTTAATTGTCATTATTTTGTTGCTCTCTTTATTAGTATAATTAGCTACCCAAAATATCTTTGCTTGAACATTCAAATCAGGAATCCGAACCTAAACGTGGTTTCCAATTTCACTAGTCCGTTGGGGAAACGACCCGGGAGATCATACATACCCGTTTAATATACGTATTATATATTATATTATATATATTTTTGAGAGTGAATTTTTTGAAGGGTACTTGGTAATTTTCTTAATTACTCTTAAAGTTATATTAATATATATATATATTTTGGGTATATAAAACTTACGAATCAATGTCTTTGACATCTTCTTTGACTTTTCTCCATTTATATTCTCAAGCTTTCAATTCTTTTTTGCACACATTCCATTGATAACGATTAAGACTAATTCTTATATGTGATACAAACATTTATATTTTTGATACATAAACACAACTGTAACTTTGATACCCAATGTTACATAGATACACGAATATACAATTACTGATACTTCACTTATACACCATTTTTAAACATGATACATAAGTGTGCTTCGTTGACACAATAATCCCAAATAAAATCTTTGAAACACATGAACAATATTGATACACACGACGGCTGATTTGATACACGTATGTGCGACGACATATAGGGTTCCAAGCATGCATGGCGACTAATAGGTTCCGGGAACATAAAAGCGGGTAGGGTTCCAATAACACACAGCAGGTGGGTAGGATTTCGAAAAGGCAAAAGGTAATGGACGCTCCACAGAAAATAAAAGAGATGGGCTTAAAACAACATAGATATCAGTCTCGGACGTGGAAGATGCGGTTATGTTGCTACTGATCTTGTATCTATTACCGAATAAGATTGTAGCTCTTAGGGTAAGGGTGAGAAAGATTATCTTGTTTTCATATTATAGATGAATTAATGAATAAGTCAGGGATTTTGACCAAAGAGAAATTCAAAGATGGATACAATTACTAAAAAGCCCTTTTATTTTATTTTCAAATTCATTACAAATTAAATTATTAATTTACACTTGGCATAATTTGTATGGCTTCCTACATTAACTTACTTTGATTACTATTTCACACGAACCTCATTCTACACACACATATAATAATATATATATATAATATAATATATATATATATACATATAAATATATAAATATAATAATAAATATTTATATATACAAAACATTTGTATAAAATGATTTGCCATGAATTTTTTATACCAATTTATACCATTATTAATTTAGTACATCTCATACGATTCCGAATATTATAAAGAACTCGAAAAAGCGAGATATAACGAAGGAAGATCTGAATTTTTGCAAGATTTCGATAATTAAATAATAAAAATACTTTTAACAAAACAGTATGCATAAAACTATTTTTATCCCGGTACAAATTTTTATAAAATCTGTAAAATTACATAATTTTGATAATTATCTTGTCCATGATTTCGTAAACATAGAAAGAACTCGAAAAACGGACGTAAAACGAGAAAGTTAAGAGTTTTTAAAGATTTCAAAAATATATATTATATTCACAGCTTTTATAAAGCTGTGAAAAACTGCAGAAACTGAAATCGGAGTTTTTGAGGGCTTTTGGGTCCTATTCGGCCAAAGTATAAACTACATAGTTTTCGGAGTGGCGTTCATACAAACTTTCAATTTTTTCCAGGTCTAGAAGTGTATATATATTTAATTAGAAAATATAAATCTATACTAACGTAGTATTGATTTTTCTACACTATTTTTATCTGACATGAAATATGTAGGTTCTATTTCAATACAACTTAACAAAACAATGGTAGCGTTACTTATATAAATGTTTTATACATGTTTTTAACCTTACAAATATTATTTTACAAAATGATTAAGCTATTTATATAATAACATTATATAAATAATAAAAATATTAAATCAAGTGTTATTAACAAATAATCAATTATTGAACAAAGATAATATTTTTACAAACACATATACTTGGACATTAAATATCAAGCGTGACTTAAATATTGTTTCGACATTTATAATTTAAACCAACAACTATTAGGTGGTGATATAACTCTATAATTTATATGTTGTATTTATTCAAATACATTATACTCATACGACCTATAATTAATTAGGTTGCATTCGGATTTTACGTGACGATTCACTTATTTGATTTATATAATCAATTCATTCACTGAGGTGAGTTCATAGCCCCATTTTATACAATTACAATGATTTACAACTTTTGGGGTGAGAAACATGCATTGTTTTACATTTGGACGCAAGTACACTTTTAAACAAATTACGAGTTTGCCTAAGTAGCGATAACCCACTATGCCCATGAATCATGAACTGTCAATTACTGGAGGTAAGCGCGAGTGTTATAAATAGATCTATTTGAGATTGACATCCCCGTTCGGGTGAGTAGCGCTCACTAGATTCGGTGTACCGAAGTAACAGACGTATACCATGTCGGAACATTTTGGATGCCGCGGGTTAAACATCTACATGGGCACATTATTGACATTAAATTGCAGACGTACATGTTGTAGCTTCAGTGTCATGAGCTTAGGGAATTGTAATTACATTTTGAGATATTGTATGTGTTACATGTCTTACAAAAGCAAACAAAAGCGGAACACCGCGCACATAGATCCTATATGCATCTAAATGACGGATCTTAGGTTATAGTCTAGGCCAATCTACCTAATTCTCTATAACCTTGGCTCTGATACCAATTTGTCACACCCTGACAAAGATGGAAACTCGGAAATGCAACATAATGATCAATCATAACACAAGGCACAAATTAGAGAAAACTACATTGCAAAAACTCCAAGTGCTATGAAGACCATCAACCTCGAACAAACTCGAGTGATGTCCTAAATCGCAACTAAAATCCACAATCTCTTACAATTATTCAACCGCCTACACATCCAAATACTAAAATCAAAACAACAAGCAAGCAAGACTTCATACAAAATTCCACTCGGGATACTTCTAAGTCTGCTATCACAATCACCAAACTATTCTTCTTTTACTTCACCATACTCGAAAACGTTAACAATAATGTTATAACACCCCCAAAATGGGCCACAACGAAATATGATGTTTCGGGGGTATTACTTCATTGATCAATAGCACAAGATATGAGAACGACCTTTATAAGAGTCGTTAAAAATCTGATACATTGGATTTCATAAATGGTTCGTTACAAAAGCTCATAAGCTTAACTTGTTTAACTTGGAAAAGTAAAGATTTCACAACATAACAATATCCCAAAATGTAATGCATGTAAATCTTTATGATAATATGACTTCAAAAGACGACCATCCAATGTATCCATGACTTGCACCTTATTGACCTAAGAAAACATGTTTAAACTATCAACAATAATGTTGGTGAATTTATAGGTTTATAAATTGAATGAAGCGGCTATCAAGATTTTCCTGTAATAAAGTAACAAATACAATATCACAAAAATGTATTACGAAATGCACTAAGCTCATGACACTGAAGCTAAACAATGTATGTATATTAATACACATGAATGATGGTGCCCAATGCAGATGTTCAACCCGTAACATCTATGATTTCAAATGGAATACATTCGTCGTTTCCAGTCAACCGGTAAACTAGGAAGTGCTACTTGCCCGAACGGGGATGTTAATCCCAAATAGATCTATTAATAACATTCGCGCTCACATAATGCAATTAACAATTACATCTATGCAATTGACAGTTCATGATGATGGGCATAGTGGGTTATAGCTACTTAGGCAAACTCGTAATATTTGAATTAAAATGTACTTGCATCCATTTTGTAAAACAAACATGATCTCATCCCCGAGATTTGATAAATGATTGAAAAGTATAAAAGTGGGGACTATAAACTCACATCAAGTAATGATAACGGAATAGCAAGGTAGTGGCACGAAAAATGACGCAAAAGACTTTATTCGCAACCTATGGAAAAATAATACATATTTACTAAACAAAAAAAAAAAAGCTAAATACTTGCAATCTTGTCCCTAGTATGTGCTTGAATTCTATTTGAAATAATGATGTTTAAAAACAATTTCTTGTTTTAAAATGGTCAACTTCAT
Source organism: Tanacetum coccineum (assembly GCA_026074375.1). Lineage (NCBI taxonomy): Eukaryota > Viridiplantae > Streptophyta > Magnoliopsida > Asterales > Asteraceae > Tanacetum > Tanacetum coccineum. The sequence continues at coordinate 17,111 of BQNB010127734.1, forward strand.
TGGGTCAACGTGGTCAAACTATAAGTACGCAATTTACGACTTCAGACTTTTAGGAAACTAGGTCCCATATACTTTAAAACATTAGTTTAGATCAGCCCTTGGTTTAGTCTCTAAGTGTGTCAAATAATTAGACGAAACGTTGACGTTTAACTAAATCAAATAAGTGAAATTTTACTAAGTTTATATATTGGACGACTTGGAGTTTTTACAATGAATTTATGGATTCGTTATTTAACTACAATGATAGCTAAAAATATATTTGAAAACTTGACCATGTCATCTACAACTCTCGTTAAATAAGTCGTGTCCAAAAAGGTCGTTTAACGGGTTAAAAATAGGGCTAAACATACGCGTGTCACTAGGACAGTTTTTCCCAGACTTAGAAAAATATAGGGACCTTATTATCAGCAGGTATCGTTTGCGTGGTCAGAGTTTTGGGCTCAGATTGCAAACTAGGACAGGTCATCTACATTTTATCTTTTATAAGTTTAAGGTGTCGGGGTCGTTATCGGGGTCAAAAGTGAGGCCAAAGGTTGGTGCACACGCATGCAGTCGTGGCTGCATGCACACCAGGTGTTCGACAAATTGTCGACACCAGTGACGAGCACCCCTTTTTTAAATGCAAATCACGGGCTGGTTATTAAACGAAAAGGAGTGGTTTTTATTCCCAATTAAAGATGGCACTTCAAGGTTTATGTAACATTACTTGGCTCGTCATTTCATTTAGTAAAAACATCACAATAATTCGAGTAAAACGTTACGCTGACTGTTTTTGAAATAATGAAAAGAATGGCAGTTTCAGGTGCGTAACTTTTAGAACCTTCTAACTTTGTCGTTACTTAATGAAAATTAGTGATTCTAGGGGCAAAACAATTGTCACATGTCCTATTTACGAAAATAATTAAGGTTTGCATTTTGTGATCACTCCTAGTGGTCGAATAATGTACTCAAACTCATAGGTGTGGGCTGTGTTTTAACATATATTTAACCTATGCGTTTTCTTTCAATCCAACTAATAAGCTTAAGTTTTCGAATGACTGAGATCCTAAGCCTATTATATTCGCATACTATGGTTCAAGTTTTATTATCCACTT
>BQNB010127735.1:0-19392 GCA_026074375.1 Tanacetum coccineum
TCTTTTTATTTCGAATCCCAAACGCACCCTAAACATCCATTTGTAAACTTTTCGCTTTTGATTTTTAACGATCGGGCCGTAAAACTAACATCTATGCATCACTAGCAACCCAAAAGTACAAGTTAAAAATAAATTTGAAAGACTTACAATAATGGTCTTCGAAACAAATTTCGACGCGAACCGAACAACCCAAACGTTGTTTTAATGATTACCCGAACACTAGAATCGACCTAAAGTATCACCAACCTTCATGTTTTTTTATCAAAGTTTGAAAAAATATAGTGTGTGTGTGTGTGTGTGTGTGTGTGTGTGTGTTGAACTCAGATGAACCAAAGAGAGAAAAAAAAGAAGTATGTGTGTTTTTGGATTCAAAATGAATGTAAAATGTGTGTTTTAGATAAATACAAATATATATAAGCCAAATGGTGGTACCAACATAGGAAAAGGTTTCCTAAAACCAAGCCCCAAAGTTATTTAGCATTTTTATTCACTTTAAAATATTTTTCCAATAACTTAGAGTATTTACTTGACATATTTCCATTTAAGACCTCCCAAAACTCGTTTGGACATTAACGGACGTGTCGGGACTCGTTTTTCGGCATTTCTCAAAAATTCAAGGGTCAACCACCTGGAACTTACATAGCATAATAGTATCCTCCAATAAGGCTTATTATATACAATAAACCATAAAATGCTTCATATCTCATAAATTCACCACCGTCTACACGGTACAATATTCTAAATAACTAACAAATGTCAAATAGTCGAAGGACTAAATTAGTATATTCAAAACACAAAAAGGGTAGGGGTTACATTCTACCCCCTTTAAAAGAATTTCGCCCCCGAAATTCAACTACTTATCAGCACTAAACAGGTACGGATACTTAAGCTTCATTTGATTTTCACGTTCCCACGTGAATTCAGGTCTACGTTTTGAATTCCACCGAACCTTGACAATGGAAATCCTACCCCGTTTCAACTTCTTAAACTCTCGCTCCATGATTTCCACAGGCTCTTCCACAAAATTTAACTTATCATCAACTCGAATCTCATCTAAAGGTACTTGTAGTGTTGGATCCGCCAAACACTTCTTAAGGTTCGACATATGGAACGTGGGGCAAATCTAACTGATAGGACACTGTGCCTACCTTCTCAATAATCTTAAAAGGTCCAACGAATCTAGGTGCTAGTTTCCCTTTCTTCCCAAAGCGTACCACACCTTTCCAAAGCGACACTTTGAGCAAGACGTAGTCGCCTATACTAAACTCTAGAGGCTTCCTTCTCTTATCAGCATAATTTTTTTGGCGATCTCGCGCAGCCTTAAGTCTATCCTTAATTTGCAAGATCTTCTCAGTGGTCTCTTGCACTAATTCAGGTCCTATCAAATGACCCTCTCCAACTTCAGCTCACAAATTCGGGGAACGACACTTCCTACCATACAAAACCTCAAACAGCGCACATCTCACACTAGAATGATAACTATTGTTATACGAAAACTCAACTAATGGAAGATGAACATCCTAACTTCCCCTAAAGTCCAGGACGCACGCTCTAAGCATATCTTCCAAGGTCTAAATAGTACGCTCACTCTGACCGTCGGTCTGAGGGTGGTAAGTCGTACTCATGTCTAACCGGGTTCCTAATGCCTCTTGCATTGACTGCCAAAACCTCGACGTGAACTGACTATCATAATCAGATATGATCGAGATCGGTACACCATGCCTAGCAATAATCTCATTCAGTTATAGCCTAACTAACCTCTCCATCTTATAATCCTCACACATAGGTAGAAAACGGGCAGACTTAGTCAATCGGTCTATAATGACCTAGATTGTATCATGCCCACTAGTAGTCCTAGGTAACTTAGTCATAAAATTCATAGCAATCCCTTCCTATTTCCATTAGGTAATCTCAGGTTGCTACAGCAAGCCAGATGGCCTCTAATGCTCAGCCTTAACCTTTAAACAAGTCAAACACTTACTCACATATACAGCTATATCTTTCTTCATACCCGGCCATCAATACCTATCTCTAAGGTTATAATACATCTTATCAGCTCCTGAGTGTACATAGTACTTTGACTTATGGGCTTCATCTATTATCAGGGTTCTTGTCGGTGCTGAATCAAATGAATATCATATAATCAAATATAAAACTCAGTGGAACATACACCTATCAACGGATCCATAGAGTCATATGATCAATCAAAATAAAAACAACAATTATTACCTTTGCAGCGTAATCGGTAGAATCAAAGAACAACCTTCTCTTGTACACGATCTATCCAAGAAACTAAGTAACCAAAGTAGATCACCTCTATGAATATCCACACTACACTTCATCGTATACCTCTTGGATGCTAGTACTTAAACCCTTAACCTTGGATTATACTTTGAATTAACAAGAATTAAAGTAATAGATCAAGAAAACAAAAAAAACTCTTATTTTGTTTATGCTTATGCCGTCCCTTTTATAGGAAGAGAGAGAGGTGAAAAACTTGGTAAGTATTTAATTGATTTGTAACTCATAATGACTAAATCAATTAGTAGTTATCATAATCCAATTAAATTGGTAAGTGGTTAATTGATGTGTAACTCCAAATGACTAAATCAATTAGTAGTTATCATGATCCAATTAACCATTAACCCCCTTGAGCTTTCCTTCTCTTTTCTTTTACATCCTAGGCCGACCATATGGTAGGCTCAAATAGGCTTTCCATTTGTTTGCTCAGTCCAATAAACTAAGTACATTACTTAGTTATTATAAGCCCAATATTGATCCCGAGTTACATAGTTTATTTATATACCTTGAATACAATAAACACGATATATACAGTGGCACCTCAGTGTATATGTGTGTAACCCTATAGGCTCACATGTTTCCAGACGTATATTATTTATTATGACATGAGCATACTCTAACAGCTCCCACTTGCGCACGTCATAATAATCAAGTAATAATACAAGCAAAGGTTAGCGTCTAGCAACACGCCAATGCCCCTATAAATATATGAGGATTGTTTCTTAAACATCATATTTTAAATGGTTTAGATATCAATCATCGTTTGTTTCAGATACTATGTTAAACATCTGACATGGATCATAAGTCATTCTTATGTTTAACAAGTTTGTTTCTTGATATAGACATTGAACTAGATTACCAAATTAATCAAGTATTATCTTAATTATATTTGGGTGCGGCCACACATACATCTGTTCTAATCATCGAGGGGCCCAGTAGTATCTGATTCCATAACATGTGGAGGAACAAATCCTATTTTGACTGCACGTGTCAGTTATGTGTTTCATATCCCTCCTAAAAATGGCCTTTATAGCAGCCTTCAACAGGTCAGCGTTGAACCATATCTAAGATTGACATTCCACACACATAAAATCTACTTGCGTCTCAAGTCTGAGGATGTGAGACATAACCACTTGCGAGATTCACTATTGACGCTGATCTATGTAGTGATTTCTCGTAGGTTAGGTCAGTCAAATGTTCATCCAATGAACAACATATGAGTTTGGCGGTATCATCCATTAATATTCATATTGTATGAATATGACCAAAACACTCACATTTGCCTTAATTCAACGATATTCCTGTATCAGCAACTGGCAATGGACGATTTAGAATAAATAAATTCTTCATGGATTTAAACATGCTAATATAGAACACAGTTGTATGAATGAAGACGATCATACCAGGTATATTAATTCATTGTTTAATACAACTGCTTAACGTTCCATTATCTAAATACTAAAAACAGATATACATAAGACTACTAGCACGTCGAAGTTCAATGTTCCAAGCATGATAAACATGTTTGGTACAAGACATTGACTTTGTATAAAAGTACCAACTAAGTTGTCATCTGAGTGAACTTTAAGAATACTTGTTTCAAAACTCACAAGTAGTAAAGGTTTTGAATAATACGATGATTGTCATTTTGTATATGTGCATTCATGTGCTATTACAATAATACTAACATCGCTACAATACATTACATAGGTTGTTTGAAGCATGCAAAACCACCTATATAAGACAATCTTCTTAACAGCTTCCCAAACTGTGAAGTATTCTTATTCTTTAATGAATAGTGCAATAATGCTTTTAATCAAGCATGTCCAGTCAGCAGTATTATCATTTATGATGAAAATCCTGCTATGACTAGGATTGAGAATCATCTCAATCAAAATAAGCATTAGTGTATAAACTCAACACCAATCTCCTTATTAAAAATCCGTAAACGATGAACATGTCTTTAGTCCTTTGCAGACCGTTTTGAATGTTCTTTCAATAGTAGTCTAATGACTTTCACTTAGTTACTATGGTTGTCAGTTCATCTTTCATTCATGCAAGTGTTACAATTAGCCTAATACATATCATGACATACATAATGAAACCTTTTAGCTAAACTAAACATTTTCACACATGTGTTTAACTCATCAGGTGAGACAGAACTTTGAGTCTTACTCAATGATGTGATAGTTGTGTTAAACTTATTAATAACGTATGTTTATCCTAATAAACATATGTTCTAAGGTTGTATGTTTTATTTCGTATATCTCTCGATGGAAATATTATTCCAAACTAAGAATTAAAATACAGCATTGGTGAAATATCATTTCCAATATGTTGACAACATATGAGATAGAGGAAGGACAAAACATAATGCTCTGACTAGCTTTAAGGTGTACTCAGGAGTTATCTTTGTTTCAATCAAAATCAAGTTATTGATTTAAACTTAAGATTCCAGCTCCTATATGCATGTTCCGATCTAGCTTGCACATTTTCTAAAGATAACTTGGATTCAAAAACCTTTTTGATTACCCAACGTCCTCGCAAAGGTAATCATTTTAGAAGGAGCTTTTATATCTAATTTCTATATTTCATATTCATGAAATCAAGTATGGTAATTAATATCTTTATTCATTTAACACTTGTAAGGAAAAGAAGTTTTAATTATAGTCCTTAAGTATAAGTAAAACCCTTGCCACTAGGTATGCGTACAAATATGTGTACATTTCTGTCCATATTAGTCTCCTAGAAGAACCAATTTAACCTCTCAATCTTACCGATTGGTGAAAGATCAATCAAATTCCAAAAATGATTTTATTTCATGGACTACATCTCAACATTTATTATGTCGTTCGCTAGTGCGTTCAGAAGGTTGTGTAAGAAGAGACTTTCTCCAAAACAAATGCTCCCACTTGCTTCGTGTAAGAGGAGACTTTCTCCAAATACGCAGAAAGTCGAGTAACAATAAAATTGTTCTTGTTTGGGATGTATAGTATACACTGACAGTTCTTGACTCTAGTTTGCTAATAACACGCTTAATGTGGTCTTAACAAATTCAAAACTTCAGTTAAGACTTAATGGGAGTCTTCCCATTCCATAACTTGATGGTGTCTTAGTTACCTTCTTAGTTGGAACCATATTGAGAAAACACATGGCTTTACTTAATTTTGTTAACCTTGATAAGATTAGAGGTAGGGTAGTTAGAGTTATCAAAAAAATGAACAATACCAACAGAGTTTGATTTTACACATCAGCCATACCATAGTGACGTGGTATTCTATGAGTAATGGGATTATGAGACAGTATCACAATTCTTTAGATAACCTAATACCCTTTAGCTCACATACTTGCCAATTTGTTCAAACATAATGGCATTAACAATAATTTCAAGCCAATTGCATGCTATAATGTAGAAGTCTTAGAGAAGTTCAAGGATTTTATGTACATGTCTTAACAAGAAGACATAACACGTTAATCGCTAACTTTATATTATAAGTCTTTGAACATTTCAAGGACCTGATGTTTATGTCTTTACAAGAAGAAATAAACATATTAAATAAAGTATTATTGAACACCGACTCTTAGTTTCAAGTTAATTACATACTTCTTACATAATTATATTGGCTAAACCTTTTAGTGAATATGATAAAGTAGGTATTCATTATTTATTGACACTAGTTCTAAGTATGGTGACATACATCGAGGTTTATTAATTGCAATTTGGGCAAGATTTGCAAACTCTACAAATAATGAAGGAGTGGTTAGTGTGAGTTTTAGTAAATTTACACTTTTTGTCCCTCCATGTTTTTTTAATCTTAAATCTTGTCTTTTTAATCTAATGAAATGGATGGTCTAGATTTATCCTTAGTACGTAGGGAGAAAACTAACTCTGAAAATAAACTCACCCTCCATATTTATAAAAAAACATTAAGATATCTTAAAAGCCAACCTTAACAAATTACTAAGTAGCAGCTCAACAAGACCACATGATAATCCTCAATCGCAGTCTCTCTTACAAAATTGAGTGATCTAAATTGATTGGAAGCTAATTAAATCCAAAAATCCTTATTAAAAACCAGTAAATTCATTAAACATGACGATGAACCATGATTTCTACCACAGGTGATGCACGTGTGGAGCGTAAAAGGATTTTACACATCTTCAGCTCTTCATTGTTAGCAACCTTATTGTTAAGGAATAACGTCACCTTCTTTAATACGAGAGATCTGGCCAAAATAAGCATCACAAAATCCTGCTCATGCTTCGAGTTGCCAAAATTCCCTATCTCAAATTCACTCAGACGCTCCAGTTGAATATCTGAATAACATTCCAGTGTAATGGAGTCTATCTCAGATTTCTTACGATCTGGACACCAGCTCTATATGAAAAGTAGATGTAATTTTCTCAGTGTAATTTATGAGAATCAAATCAAAAGGAACTATTTAAGCTATTACCGTTAACTTAAGGTTCTTCAAGTTTGGGGAGCATTTAATTAAGAGAACAAGTAACTCAAACTCATGTTTGTTGATGAAAGAGATAGCCTACAAATACAAGTATTTGAGGTGGACTAGCGATACTGGAAGCTCCCGTTGAACCACTCCTTGAGCCAAAGCCTTGATCATAGGCCAACACAAAGACAAACAAAGTTTCTATTTTCTTTTCAAGTTGAGCAATTATATAACATTTGGGTAACGATATTACCTGAATGACTAATAACGAAAGAGTCAAATGTTCAATCACAGGTAAACACTTAAATAAATCAGTAATGGTAGAACCATCTGTGACAACCGTGATTTGAGCAGGTTAGTTTAAACCTTTAGAAATGGCTAAGAGTTCATTTTTATGTGTGTAAGTGTTGTGCTATGTGAATTTATGTGGGCTAAGTGAGTTAATTATGTGCTTGATATCATTTTGAGGTGTATGGGCATCTCATTTTGAGTGTGTTTGAGTTTGGTGTTAAGTATTCCATTCGTTCACGTGTGGTGATAATGGATATGAAAGACGTGTGCATGCATTGCTACGTCAATACTTGGTTTTAAGGATTAAGCGTTTATAGGAAGTGTGTGATATGGGAAAGGAATAATGTGGTTGAAATATGGAAGTTGGTAGTAAACTTTCCATATATAGAAAGTGAATTTGGAAATGAAAAGTTATTTTTAGAAAGTAGTTTATAAGCAAAATGGTTTACCAAAATAGCTTAGGTTTTTATAAAAACTTAATGTATTGAAGGTAATTAATTAACTAATAAAAGATAAAAAAATTATACATGAATAGTAAATACAAATTTGTATAGGAAAATATATAAAAAATTAATTAATTAAAAATGGAGGTGATTGGATCTGTTTAAAGAAAGAAAAAAGAAAAAAAGGAAACAAATCTGATTACAATTAGGATTCTAGGTAGTATAAATATAAGATAAATAATCACTAAATCACTTTTTCTTCCTCTTTTTAAGTGTGATCGACCGAACTCCAGAGAAGGAAAAAAGATTTTTTTTAATCAAAAACGAGTCGGTGATTAAGTGATTCAAGAATCAAGGTTTATGTATGTTTCAATTAAGTTTTTATTTAGTTTTCTTTAAATCATGTAACAATTATTAAGATGGATAATTAAGGTTTTATAAAATCTATAAATTAATATAATTAAACTAGTTAATAATGATTAGGGATGATTATAAGCATGAGGATGTATTCGGTTAGGTTTAGAATGCGTTAGAACTTGATTTAAGTTTTAGCAGAATTTAGTGTTGTATTGTTTCGTGAATATCTAAAGGTTAGAAGCATGGATTGATGTGATTCCGGTGCCTATGATGTAGCTCAGAGAGTTTAGTTTCCAGAACATCCGGCCTTGAAAGTTTTTAATGTCGGGAAGTCATTCAAATGTTGGTTACAAGAAAAGTTGTCAAAGTAGTAAATTCGAGTCAGATTTAGGTCAGATTACGAGGTGTAAAACCCCCACTTAAAATTCGAATAGGATTAGCCAGCCTACACGGAGTTTTAGATCTATGTGTCTATTAAAAATCCAAAAAGGTGAGAGCTATGATTTGAGGTCTAAGTATGGTTTTTTAGGTCCAAAAGTTGTAGTGTTGTTTCAGATCCGAAACAAAAAAAAAATGAGTAGATAAAGACTTTGATATTATTAGTTTTTGGGGCACTTAAGAGGGGTGATTATCGAATTTTATACTAAATATCTAATATATGATAAAAATATAAAAATATAATAAAAGTCAAAAAATCAAACAAGATCAATTAATACGAGAAGTAGTATAGAAATGTTCCGGGCGTATCTCCCCAACGAGGCTGGACTGGAGACTCGATACAGTCGGAAGATTGGAGTTGAACGAGCAAAAATGAATTGAGAGTGATGGAAAGTTAAATGTACACAATAACAAACAAAAACGACTAAGCCAAAACCTAAAAATTATGAAATAAACTAGAAAACGAAGAGCCCGAATCTGAACCAAAGGGCGGAAAAAAACCTAAAAATCATTAAATTAACCCTACGAAGAAATTTTTGCTTCTAAAACTAACTCTTGGAACAAATAACGAAGGAATGAAAAGACTAGAACTGGACACGGAGGTCGTTTGACCCAAAAACGAGTCAAGACAAAAACCGCACTCGACCCCGTTCTTTAAAAAGCAAAAAGTTATAAAAATGACCCTACGAAAAGTTTTATATTTTTCCTACAAACTATATGACTAAATAAAATTTTCTAAAAAAGAAAAATATTTTTTTGATAATTTTTGTATTTTTTATGAATTTTTTAAACTTTTAACGAAATTAAATTGTAAAAAATAATAAACGACCTTTAAAAATTCTGAAAATTTTACTAAAAATACTTTACACTATGATAAACCTACGAAAAATAAGAAACAAAAGAATTGCTTATAAATAAGCCCCCAAATAAGCTGTAAACAACTTATGGCTTAATAGCCAAAAACACCCTTAAATACACTGACCCTTGGGATACTAACGTAAAAGTCCCAAGGGCGCAGCGGTATGTGTGTGTACAAAAAGAGAGGTGTACGAGGGTAGAGACCCGGGTTCGAGTCTTGCTCACCCGGGTCACCCCTTGTCTCCTTTCTTTTTTTTTGGAAAAACTTTGTGAACCAAAGTTGTTCCAAAAAAAAAAGAAAGGAGTACAAGGGGTGACCCGGGGTGTGCAAGAACTCGAACCCGGGTCTCTTACCTGTACACCTATCTTTTGGACCCACCATACCGCTGCGCCTTGGGACTGTTACGTTTAGTATCCCAAGGGTCAGTGTATTTAAGGGTGTTTTGGGCTATTAAGCCAAAGTTGTTTTACAGCTTATTTGGGGGCTTATTTATAAGCAATTCTTTTGTTTCTTATTTTTCGAGGTTTATCATAGTGTAAAACGTATTTTAGTAAAATTTTCAGAATTTTTAAAGGTCGTTTATTATTTTTTACAATTTAATTTCGTTAAAAGTTTAAAAAATTCATTTAAAAATACAAAAATTATCAAAAAATATTTTTTTTTTTAGAAAATTTTATTTAGTCATTTAGTTTTAGAAAAATAATAACCTTTTGTACGGGTCATTTTTATAACTTTTTGCTTTTTAAAGAACGGGGTCGGATGCGGTTTTTGTCTTGACTCGTTTTTGGGTCAAACGACCTCCGTTTTCAGTCTAGTCTTTTTCATTCTTCGTTATTTGTTCCCTAGAGTAGTTTAGAAGCAAAAAATTTACTTCGTAGGGTTAATTTTAATGATTTTTAGGTTTTTCCCCCCTATTGCGGATTCGGGCTCTCGTTTTCTAGTTTAATTTCATAATTTTTAGGTTTTGCTTAGACGTTTTTGTTTGTTATTGTTTAATTTAACTTTCCACACTCTCAATTCATTTTTCTCGTTTAAACTCCAATCTTCCGACTGTATCGATTCTCCAGTCCAACCTCGTTGGGGATAAACGACCCGGGAACATTCTATACTACTTCTCGGTATTATTGATCTTGTTGATTTTTAGACTTATATATATTTTATATTTTATCATATATTATATATTTAGTATAAAATTCGACAATCACCCCTCTTAAGTGCCCCAAATAAAATCAAACTTTTAACTACTCAGTTTCGGATCTGAACGAACACTAAAACGTTTGGACCTAAAAACCATACTTAGACTCCAAATCAGAAGCTCTCCTTTTTGGGATTTTTAATAGACACATAGAACTAAACTCCTGTAGGTTGGCTAATCCTAATTCGAATTTTAAGTGGGGGTTTTACACCTCGTAATCTGACCTAAATCTGACTCGAATTTACTGCTTTGACAACTTTTCTTGTAACCAACATTTGAATGACTTTCCACATAAAAACTGTTCAAGGTCCGGATTGTTCTGGAAACTAAACTCTCTGAGTACATCATAGGCACCGGATCACCATCATCCGTGCTTCTAACCTTTAGATATTCACGAAACAACACAACACTAAATTCTGCTAAAACTTAAATCAAGTTCTAACGCATTCTAAACCTAACCGAATACATCCTCATGCTTATAATCATCCCTAATCATTATTAACTGTTCTCAATTTATATTCATTATAGATTTATAAAAACCGTATTATCCATCTTAATAATTGTTACATGATTTAAAGAAAACTAAACAAAAACTTAATTGAAACATACCTAAACCTTGATTCTTTAATCACTTAATCACCAACTCATTCTTGATTAAAAAAAAATCTTTTTTTTCTTCTCTTGGAGGTTCGGTCGATCACAGGAAAAAAGAGGAGAGAAAAAGTGATTTAGTGATTTATTTATCTTATATTTATACTACCTAGAATCCTAATTGTAATCAGATTTGTTTCCTTTTTTTCTTTTTCTTTCTTTAAACCGATCCAATCACCTCCCTTTTTAATTAATTAATTTTTTATATATTTTCCTATACAAATTTGTATTTACTATTCATGTATAATTTTTTTTTATCTTTTATTAGTTAATTAATTAACCTTCATACATTAAGTTTATATAAAAACTAAGCTATTTGGTAAACCATTTTGCTTATAAACTACTTTCTAAAAATAAAACTTTTATTTCCAAATTCACTTTCTATATATGGAAAGTTTACTACCAACTTCCATATTTCAACCACATTATTCCTTTCCCATATCACACATTCTTATGACGCTTAATCTTAAAACCAAGTAGTTATTGACGTAAGTCTAGCAATGCATGCACACGTCTTTCATATCCATTATCACCACACGTGAACGAATGGAATACTTAACATAAACTCAAACACACTCAAAATGAGATGCCCACACACCTCAAAATGGATATCACGGCCCATAATTAACTCACTTAGCCCAATTAAATTCACATACACCAACACTTACACACATAAAAATGAACTTTAGCCATTTCTAAAGTTTTTAATCTAACCTGCTAATCACGGGTTGTCACAGGTGGTTCTACGCATTACTGAGTTTTTACGGTTTTACTAGGTGATTGAACATTTGACTCTTTCGTTATTAGTCATTCAGGTAATATCGTTACCCAAATGTTATATAATTGCTCAACTTGAAAAGAAAATAGAAACTTTGTTTGTCTTTGTGTTGGCCTATGATCAAGGCTTTGGCTCAAGGAGTGGTTCAACGGGCAGATTCCTAGCTATCGCTGTCCCCCTCAAATACTTGTATTTGTAGGCTATCTCTTTCATCAACAAACATGAGTTTGAGTTACTTGTTCTCTTAATTAAATGCTCCCCAAACTTGAAGAACCTTAAGTTAACGGTAATAGCTTAAATAGTTCCTTTTGATTTGATTCTCATAAATTACACTGAGAAAATTACATCTACTTTTCATATAGAGCTGGTGTCCAGATCGTAAGAAATCTGAGATAGACTCCATTACACTGGAATGTTATTCAAATATTCAACTGGAGAGTGTCTGGAATGTGAATTTGAGTATGGGAATTTTTGGCAACTCGAAGCATGAGCAGGGGGATTTTGTGATGTTTTTTGGCAGATCTCTCGTATTAAAGAACGGTGACGTTGTTATTCCTTAACATAAGGTTGCTAACAATGAAGAGCTGAGATGTGTAAAATCCTCTATACGCTCCCTACACTGTGCATCACTGTGGTTTAGAAATCATGGTTCATCCGTATGTTTAATGAATTTACTGGTTTTTAATAAGGATTTTTGGATTTAATTAGCTTCCAATCAATTTAGATCACTCAATTTTGTAAGAGAGACTGCGATTGAGGATTATCATGTGGTCTTGTTGAGCTGCTACTTAGTAATTTGTTAAGGTTGGCTTTTAAGATATCTTAATGTTTTTTTATATAAATATGAGGTGAGTTATTTTGCATAGTAGTTTCTCCCTACGTACTAAGGGATAAATCTAGACCATCCATTTCATTAGATTAAAAAGACAAGATTTAAGATTAAAAAAAACATGGAGGGACAAAATGGTGTAAATTTATACAAAACTTCACCCTAACCACTCCCATTCATTATTGTAGAGTTGGCAAATCTTGCCCAAATTGCAATATATTAACCTTTTTGACATTTTGTATGTTTTTACGTTTTTTACGTTTTTTACGTTTTTTTACGTTTTTAATGTTTTTGTACGTCTTTAAGTTTTTTTACGTTTTTACGTTTTTGTACGTTTTCATACGTTTTTGTCCGCTTTCGCACGTTTTCGTACGCTTTCGCGTGTTTTCGTTTGTTTTCGCACGTTTTCGCGCGTTTTCGTTCTTTTTTAGACGTTCTCGCACGTTTTCTTATGTTCTCGCACGATTTCTTACGTTTTCGCACGTTTTCGTCCATTTTTGTTCGTTTTCGCATGTTTTCATACGTTTTTGTCTATTTTTCACATATTTCTTCTTGTTTTCTCTGCTTTCGCGCGTTTTCTTTTGTTTTCACACGTTTTTACATGTTTTCTTCTGTTTTTGGTCATTTACTTACGCTTTCGTCTGCAATTGTGCATTTTTGTCGGCTTTCAAGCGTTTTCGTTTGTTTTCGCGCGTTTTTGTCTGTTTTAGATGTTCTCGCACGATTTCTTACGTTTTCTTTCATTTTCATACGTTTTCACATGTTTTGTCCGTTTTTGGCATTTTCTAACGTGTTCGCACGTTTTCTTACGTTTCCATACGTTTTCGCACGCTTTCGCCGGCATTCGCGCGTTTTCGTCCGGTTTCGAGCGTTTTCTTAAGCTTTCTGGCGTTTTCGCCAGCTTTCGCGTGTTTTTGTCCGTGTTCAAACGTATTTGGATGTTTTAAGACGTTTTTGGCAGTTATTAATTGGTTGCTTATGTTTTCATACGTTATCTATTAATGATAATATAACAAAAACCTTAAACCCATAACCACTAAACCCTAAACCCTAAACCCTTAACCACTAGGTATAATATCACAAGTGACATGTACATAAACTTTAAGATCTACACAAAAAATCCTAAACCCCCAACCACAAAGTATAATATCATAAGTGATATATACATAAACTTTAAAAATCTATACCAAAAACCCTAAAACCCCTACCACTAAACACATATACCAAAAACTCTATTTTTAACCTAACACATGTAGATTTAATATCACAAGTGATGTATACATTAACTTTATAAATCTATACCAAAACCTTAAACCCCTAACCATTAAACCCCTTTACAAAACAAAACCCTAAACCCTTAACCAACTTCGTATAATATCACAAGTGATGTATACATAAACATTTAAAACCTTATACCAAAAACTTAACCCCTAAACCACTCAAACCCATATACCAAAAACCCTAAACATATAACCATAAAACGCATACCTAAACCCTAAACCACCTACACCGCTAAACCCAACTACCAAAAACCCTAAAACCCCCCCTCCCTAACACTAATCCCTATATCAAAAACCCTAACACTAACCACTATACCCTTTACCAAATATCCTACAACCCTAAACGATTAGGTATAATATCACAAGTGATATATATATATACATAAACTTCAAATATATACCAAAAAAAACCCTAAGCCTTTACCAATAAAATCTATACCAAACAATTTCTAATCCCTTAACACTAAATATAATATCACAAGTGAATATTATACATAAATTCTAAAATCTATTACCAAAAAACCCCTAAACCCGAATCCACTTCCTAAACCTATACCAATAACCATAACCCCAAACCAGTGGTATAATAGATCACAAGTGGTATATACATGAACTTTAAATTTATACCCATAAACTTAAACCCATTAACATTAAACCATATACCTAAAGACCCTAACCTTAAACCCCTAACCACTAGGTATATATATCCACAAGTGAATTTTTATACATTATAATTTAAAACCTCTATACCAAAAACCCTAAACCCATAACAGACTAAGCTCATACCCAAAACCCTAAACACTAACCACTAGGTTAATTCTTGTTCAATTCTCTATAATCAATGCACATCCTAAAAGAACCATCCTTTTTCTTAACGAACAATACTGGCGCTCCCTAAGGCGATGAACTTGGTCGAATGAAACCTTTGTCTTAGAGTTCCTTGAGTTGTCCCGACAAATTCCCCAATTCAGAAGGTGCCAAACGATAGGGAGACTTTGCAATTGGTACAACTCCAAGGATTAACTCAATCCGAAACTCAATTTCCCGGAGAGGTGGTAATCTTGATAAATTATCCGGAAACACTTCAAGAAAATCTCTAACCACAATGATCTCTTCTTGTTTCTTGTCACTAGCCTTAGCACTCATCAAAAGTCTCGCTTTCTCTTCTGGTCTCTCTCCTAACACTCTAAGTACCTTGCCATCCGGTAGTGGTATCCTCACTACTTTCTCATGACAAATTATTTCAGCCTTATTATTAGACAACCAATCCATACCTATAATCACATCAAAACTCCCATGCCCAAAAGGTATCAAATCAATGTCAAAGACATGACCCTCTATTTCTAGTTTGCAACCCTTAATAACCTTATCAATCTCTACTAGCTGCCCGCTAGATATCTCAATCTCATATCTGAAACCTAACTCGCTGGGCTCTATGCCTAACAGAGGTATAAAAGTAGTAGAAACAAAACTATAGTCGGCACCAGAGTCAAATAAGGTAGTGGCAAAATGGTTGTTCAAAGTAAACGTACCCGTCACAATGTTCAGATCCTAACGAGCTTCCTCTACTCCCAACATAAATGCCCTACCCCTAGCCTGTTTCCATTGGTTTCTACGACCCTGACCCCCGTTATTAGCAGCAATTTGGTTTGGACGATTTCCTTCCGGTCCTTGTGCCTTATTAAATCTAGGATAAGCTGACTTGACATGGTTGGTACTACCACACTCATAACATGCCCTAGCAGTTAGGTTTCTAGCATTGACAGGATTCACATTCCTTGGCACGCTTCTACAATCCTTTGCCAAATGACCTGGGCAGTTACAGTTAAAGCATGTGCGACAAGGCCCTCCGGGTGCATGGTAGGAGTTGCAGGTGGTACACTTGGGCCAAGCACCCGTATTCTCTCTTCCTACAGGGTTTGCGGTTGTAGCAAAAGCATTTCCAGTCCTAGTCCTCTTATTATCATCCTTACCATTCTTATCCTTTCTAGGTTCCCCCATATTTCCTCTTTTCTCAACCTACTTAATTGATCCATTCCTAACAGCCCCATCGGTCAGTGCACCAGAAATCTACACAGCCTTCTGCATAGTTTTTGGCTCCGTTGCTACCACCATCCCATGGATCTGTGGAGCAAGGCCATACACGTATCTCTCAATCTTCCTACTTTCAGGAGTCACTAAATGTGGAACTAACCTAGCTAACTCATGGAACCTATCAGTATAAGCCGCATGGCCAGCCCCGACTATGGCGTGATTCCACAACTCAGTTTCCAACTTTTGCATCTCATGACTAGGACAAAACTCTTATATCATCATAAACTTAAAGTCATTCCATGACATACTAACAGCAACTTCCTGGCTTAGCGTGCGGATCTGAGAGTTCCACCACGTTAAAGCCTTACCTACAAATAAACCAGCAGTGTATTTCACTTTTTGGTCAATACTACAACCACTTATATCCTGCACGGACTCCATTTTCTCAATCCATCGGGTAAGAACTACAACACATCCCTTACCATCATATTTCTTAGGGCTACAAGCTAAGAACTCCTTATATGAACAACCTACCCGGTTGCTATTCACTAACACATTCCTAACATTCTCCTTTCTTGGTCCAACTTTTGTATCTTGTCCATTTAAAAGTATTTTGTAAAGCTACGGGGTTAAGACTAGCATCAATTGGTATACAAGGAAGTGTAGTGTGGATACATCATAGAGGTGATCTCCATTTGATCACTTGGTTTCATTAGGTGTTTCGTGTGTGGGTGAAGGTCACCGGTTGATTCTACCGATCACACTACAAAGGTATTAATTTTTTTTTGTTTTAACTTTGATTGATCATATGACTCTATGGATCCATTAATAGGTGCTTGATTCCACTGCGTTTAATCTTTTTTATATGATAACATTTAATTTAGCACCTATAGTAGTATCACAAGCCAAATTTTTCCCACAAAAATATATGTCATATGAACATCTTGTAGCGAAAAAATGTCTAATAAAAACGCGTGTTTAAAAGGAATAATTTTTAAAACATCCTCTAAAGCTTATTGTTAGAATTAATTTCGACCCATATAGGTCTTAATGATTCATGTATTTAATTTTGATCCCATAGCCATTTGGTTATGATACTTTATTTGGTTTGGTTATCGGGTACCGTGTAAAAGGGCCATAAATCGTGCGCGTTTTTGTAACTATTCTTGAATCAGTTTTAAATCACCAATTGGGCGATTATTTAGATGAATTAATCATGGTTTGTAAAAAGGTCTTTAATATTTAACTAAATGATCCTTAAGCCAAGGTTACACGTACCAATCGGGGTTTTAATTCTTATTAATTTATTTCTTCGATTCGTTGGCTAAACAATTTATTTCTTGTTAATCATTTTGTTTCCATGGAAAATACATGCATGTTTGGCCATGGACTTAGCCAACACCTTGTTAATACATTATATTATGGTATTATTATGTTGTGTATGCAAAGATGTATGGAAAATCAAGACAATTGTGACTTTTTCGCTTTGATATAAGCATTTAATTTTAATTTTGGGTTTTGCCATTGTTTCGGCTTCTTTTTGTATGATTTTAATTTTTATTATAGCCATTGTTTGAGCAATTTACAGTAGTTAGATGATAGGATAAATGTATTTAATCATAAAATTATTGTAACCGATGTTTGGATTCGAATGGCAAAAAAGTTAAAGGCATAAAGTCAAATTTGGAGATGCTGGAATAACCTCCACTAAAAATAGATTTCCCGGAGTTCTATAAGGAGTTAAAGGCTGAATTTTGGGGATAAAGTGTAAAACTCATGGAGCTACAACCTCTTCAACTAGATCTTAGATTGGGGAAGACTCCTTCTAGGAGGTTTAGGCCCGTTAAGTCAGCTAAAGTTTTATGGCAGTTTTGGGCTTCAAGTTCATTTGGGGTTTCACTTGCTTATGATGGTTCTTGGAGCAAGTGGGAAAGCCCTTCTATTGTGGTGTAATAAACCTAATTGAATTCTTTGTTCTCGTGATGGCTCACGAGACCAAGCATAGGTTTTTCATCGGTTGAGGCTTTGCATACTTGTGGTTGTGTTGTTTTGTTTGCTTTTATATATGCTTGGAATGTATATAACTTGCAAATGTTTTTTATAAAACTAAAAATAAAACACAAACCAATTTTAGAAACTAAATCTTTGATTTAGTTTAAAGTTTAAATATGATTTGAAACTAAACACTTGTTTTTATATAAATAACACTAAATAAATGTTATGATTGTTATTTAATTTATGTATTGTTCAAACTAATATTTATTCCACCTAGGTTATATATTAGTCATGAAAATGAACAACTTGCCACACATAAATGATATAAAACAAGTCTTAGACTTAAGTTAAAAATAGTTTTTTAACTTGTGCTACGAAGGATGAATGCATGCTTCCTCGTACACATTTTTGATCATGTATTTATCAAAAATAATACCCGTCAAATTTAAGTCATGCCGTCCAATTGGTTGAGATCACTTGCAATTACTTTTTGCTCTGCGTGAGACGTAGGTGAATTGTAACCCAAGGTGATTATTCTCTATGCGTGAGACCTAGATATATTCTCACATGTTCTCGCATTGGATGACTTAATCGAGTTAAGCAGGTGAGACCTTGGCTCGAGGCAAGGATGGGACTAAACATGCCAGCTTGACATTGTTTCTCCGGTTACAAATGTCATGAGTCCCATATGGTCTAAGAATTGCACAGGTTTTGCAATTGGTAAACGTTACCTACCTATTGAATCTATCATTGCTAGCAGATCAACTGATGTGATGGTGGAACCTCAATGAGGATCTTAGCCTTTCGTAAAATTAATTGTTTTATATAAACTTGGGTAGTTAATTTTAAAAGGATTAATTATTAAAAATACTAAAATCTTGAACTTTATTTTGTAGATGGCTGCAACTCAAACCACAAACAACAACTCAATCAGGTCAATTCTCGAAAAAGAGAAGTTGAATGGTAGCAACTTTTTGGACTGGTATCGCAACCTGAGGATTGTCCTTAGGAATGAACAAAAGTTGCACCACCTGGAAGAGGCCTTACCTGAAGCGCCTCCTGCCACTGCAACTGCTGTTGTTCGCAACGCCTACACCCGTAGGGTCGCTGAACAACAAGAAGTAGCTTGTCTTATGCTGGTTAGCATGACCCCCGAGATCCAAAAGAACTTGGAGGACCGACCAGCATTTGAGATCCTACAGGAACTGAAAACTATGTTCTAGTAGCAGGCTAAGCAAGAACTGTTTGAAACTGTCAAGGCATTTCATGCTTGCAAGCAAGAGGAGGGGCAATCTGTTAGTGTAACACACTTAAATCTGAGCACGTAGCAGAATGTTTGAATATCTGAGGGCGTTACATTTATGGATCAATAGCACAAGATCTGAGAACGACTACTAAACGTGTCGTTTGAAAAAAAGATACATTGGATTAACAAAATATTTGTTTGTTACATAAGCCCATGGCTTCAAATTGTTCAACAATATAAATAAAGA
>BQNB010127736.1:0-19392 GCA_026074375.1 Tanacetum coccineum
GTGAACTTAACTTCTTCCTTAGACTACATATAAAATAAACGGAAGATGGTATTTTCTTTAATCAATCTAAATATATTAAAGAAATACTTAAGAAATTTGGCTTAGAAGAATCTAAACCAATGAAAACCCCTATGTCCTCTGATACCAAACTCACGAAAGACGAAGAGTGTGAGTCGGTAGATAGTACCAAGTTATGAGGCATGATAGGTAGTTTATTATACCTAACGGCAAGTAGGCCCGATATCATGTTTAGTGTCTGCCTTTGTGCCCGCTTCCAAGAGGCTCCCAAAACCTCTCACCTTGAAGCGATTAAGTGTATCTTCCAATACATTAAAGGCACTACGCACTTAGGATTATGGTATCCTAAGGGGACCGTCATAGAAACAGTAGTATATGCCGACTCTGATCATGCGGGAGATTATGTGGACCGAAAGAGCACTAGCGGTATTTGTACGTTCGTGGGATGTTGTTTGACATCTTGGTTCTTTAAGAAACAAACCGCTCTTGCTATATCCACTACCAAAGCCGAATACGTAAGCGCCAGAAAGGCATGTCAACAAGCACTATGGATGAAACAAGCTCTTATCGACTATGACGATCAATTCGACAACATCCCGATCATGTGCGACAATAAAGGCGCGATTGACCTTAGCAAAAATCCGGTGCAACATTCTCGTACTAAACACATCGAAATACGTCACCACTTTCTTCGTGATAATGTCCAGAAAGGACATATCTCAATCGAAAAAGTGCCATCCGTCGACAACATCGCCGACATTCTTGCAAAACCACTTAAACGTGAATCGTTTAACTATCTACGTCTTGGTTTAGGAATGATGGAACACATTCCATAAATCGTACTATTCCGCTTCTCTTTCTTCTGTCTCAATTCTAGTCCAAGTTCCATTCTGTGTCGTGACAACTTAAAATATTTTATCCAAAGCACTTTAAGTACTTTTAATTCGCGAAATGCAAGTTAAAATATCACTCCTCCTTGTAAAATTTTCGTCAAAACCAAGTCCAAATTCCCTCACTGAGGGTGGCCCCCATATCCTTGGCGGCCCCCCAATATATTTGGGACCGCCTGACTATATAGGACCGCCATCAGAAAACTTGTAAATTCCTCACTTTGTCAAAAAAAATTCAAATCACTAAACCAACCACACCCCTTTTTCTCTGCAGCGACGAACACGACTAAAACAACCCAAAAACCCAAAATCACCCATTAAAACACTAATTAAAGATAAAATCAACACCTACAATCATTCATAACATCATCAACATCATCAATTGTAAGTCATTTTATCTATTTTCTTTCAATTTGAGTCTAAGGTTCATGATGAACACTAAAAATTGAAATTGGGGATTTTTTATTTTTTCATTCAATTTTGTACAATTAGGACTACTAGGTGACAATGTATAACTAATATGCTTCCCATAGACATAGGATTTGCATACATTAGTTAGTTTGTCGAAAAATTGATTTCGAACAAAAACCCCAATTTTATTTTCAAATCACTCACGATAGGAACATAATAAAATTGTTATTATGCATTGTTAATACAACTCAAAAACGTTTTTAAGCACATACATAATGATCTCATGAACAAAGGTCGAGATACATAATTCATATGTATTTTTCGACTTGTTTAGATGAGCAAAATCAACTGATCAAGCTTGACTACACCTTTTAAATATATATAAATATAAATATAAATAAATACATAAATATATAAATAGAGGGTAAGAATCAAAATCTCACAATTATAGTAATCTGGGAGTATGATTCCTGAGTCGTTTCCCCAACAAGGAATGCAATTGAAAGTCGAGAGTCATTTTGAGAATCGATGCTTGAATGGAACAAGATTGATATTGGTTTTCTAAAACTACGAGAAAATTAAGGCAAAAACTTAAAAACACTTAAGGGAAGACAAATTTTAACTAAAAACGCAAAACGAAAATCCTAAACGGGACCTAAAAACCCTAAATTATCAAAATTATGTCCTAAAACAATCTTTTTGGTTTTTATGAGTCTTAATTGACTAAAAATCTAGAACAAAGAAAACTAGACCAAAAACGGGGGAGATTTAAGATTGAAAACACTAAAAACATGAACGGGATTCAATCCCGTTCTTTAAAAAACAAAATTTTGCAATTTAAATCCTACGAAAGCAAATCTAATTTTCCTAGGTTCTAAATGTTAAAAGAAACTTTTCTAAAAAATGTCAATAAGTGTTCCGATTAAAGGTCTTTATAAAACCACTCCCCCTTCACCAGAGTGTCCGTCAAGTCTTTCATATCAAATTCCTCCGACAAATAGGGTCCAAGTCACTCCATGACTAAAAACAAGAAAACCATTGTTGTCGACAAAAACAATAATCTTAACTCATGAAATTCAACCTCATATGAAACCATGGGTTGATATCATTCGTGAAAATACCATTTGTCTAGGAGGTCATAAGGATCATGTCCTCCGTCGTGTCTTTTGTCATATGCTTTATTTGCATTGAAAACCCCTAGTGCGATACAATATAGCATTCTTCATTCTCAAAAGAATGGAAAAGACTCAAAGCAAACCTATGGAACTAATACCTTATGGAATGCTTTTGACTAGATTGTTCAAACATGTTGTGTCCATCTTTCCTGATCTAGCAATTGATCGCTACATCTCACATGATCGAGTCATGCATCCCCTCGCTCCTCATTAATGAGCGAAAGACGCGATCAAATCCGTGGCAAGAAAAGACCTCGTGAATCAAATGCTAGCTCCTCCTCCACCACTTTAAATCATCCATCCTCATCTCATCCGTTGGAGGATACCCTTGATGAAAATGATGATGAATCATTTCATTCCAATTCTTCATCTTCGTCCCAAAACATCTCCTCATCGTCTAATATTGTCTCTAGAGTCCGTCAAAACCCTCCTCATGAAAGTCATACTTGAACACCTATCTCTCTGAAACTATAAATCTTCAAAACTCAAACAACGAAGAGCTCCACCAAGGGGTTTAAGGTCCAATTGAACAAGCTCTCAAAACATGATGGGTGGAAAACGAAGTGAAACATGTTGCCATAACTACTAAAGACTATTATTAATATTATCATAACTTTCCTGATTAATACAATATGCCTTTTAATAATAGTATTTAGGACTAGGAAATGGCCAAATGGACAATGACATTTGACTTGGATGATTCTCTCCCATCCTAAAACTTTTATGATTAGCAAAATTTTATGAATGTGACATGCGAACAATGCTTACTCACTTGCAGAAAATGATTTGTATGCTAGATATAGGACACATATTATTGCTTTGAATTAGTTGATTCTATGAATTTGGTAGATGCCAGAAATCACTATCTTAAGAAAAGAAAAACAGAAATTTTTTATTCTTTCTTAAAACGGCCGCCCTAAAATACCCGACGACCCCCCGTAATATATTGGGCCGTCTGGTGATATAGGACCGCCGCCTGGGGGAACGAAAATTTTGAGTTTACCTTTTTTTCTGTATCTTTGACCCTCCTACCTACATCCTCAAGCTGTCATTTCCCTATTTAGCTAAACCATCTTTGGCATCCTCTTCCATCCAAACCATGCTTTGCCATGTTATACTATCCTTCCCATTATTTAAATCATCAAATTCTCATACCTCACTACCACCCTCACCTTCTTCATCATCTTCTCCTTCATCGTCAATGTCTTGCTCAAACCACCATTCCAACTTCTCTAGAAAACCAAGAATGTCAGTAAGACAAGTATGGAAACGTAAAACATCTACTCCAAAATCATCACCTTCTTCCCAAAAAGAATCACCTCCACGTCCTCTAAGAGTTTATTTACAATCTCCTTCACCACCATCATGCAATCCCTTAAGAGTTCAAATGATCAACCAACTTCACAACATTTCCACCATCCTTGATTCACACACTAATCCATCCAATGCCTACATTCATGCACCACCTTCACCACCACCACAACAAATTCATCCTCCTTCTCATGCTCAAGTTGAATTTCACTCAAGCTTTTGTCATTGTTGCAAGTTTTCTAGACACCAATTCCACTCCTTGAGAAATGAAATCAACTTTATTCACTTTTTTCTTACTCGTCCATACCTCAAACTCATACCCCTCTAAATCTATGTCACCAACTCCTTCTTTTTCCCTCTTTAATTAATCATTCTCATATGATTAATCTACCTAAATAATCGACCATCCATCTTTTGATTATGGCATCTTCTACATTCCAAGAATCCACTAGTGTAGATCTATGCCTTATTATGTCTTTATGATTATCTACTTTCTATTGTAATGATTCATACAAATATTGTATGAATTTATCTTAGCTGCCGTATTTTGTTCTAGGTTTTATTTTATGTTTGTATGATGTATACTTGCATTTTCTATTGTAAGAGTTTTTCCTTGATGTTGAATGAAACTCTCTTTTGGAGAGACTAAAAATCTAATGTGTTTCTTAAAGATATTTGACCTTACATCTGTATCTCCTAACTTTTGTTTTGTACAAATTCGTAAGATCGATCCCTTGATGCCCCGAATGAGGGGGAGCATACATCAAGGGGGAGTCTTGATATCATCGATTTCTTTCTTCCTATAACTACTCGACGGTCATCCTTTTTGAATTCGACAAAAAGGGGGAGAATTAGAACAAACAACTCCATTAATAATGTGTAAACATTAATGTTTATACCAAAATGAGATTATATTTTGTCATCCAACAAAAAGGAGGGATATTGTTAATATAAATAAATGTCTAAAAATGTTATTTATATTTTTCAAACCTTTAAACATTTATGTCAATCACAAACATCTGTCTAAAAACGTTAACACCTAAAATTAAATGCGTTTACAAATTAATTAATCGTAAAAAATTCCATATTCTTAAGATTAGTAACCACTTAAGGTATTGACAAAATCCAATCCAATAGCATGATTATTGATTAAGAAAATATTTTTCTTTCATCAATTACATTTTTACAAAAAAATTTCACAAAATTAATTATACAAAATATTTTCTAATTAAAAAAAGTTTTATTATAAACTAAAATTTTAAATTCACAAAATTTCCCCCCAAACGAAAACTTCTATACCAATACAACCTCCCACAAAAGACAAAAATGGAGCGTAGTCTACTCTTGGGTCGACCCCTTATATGCCCTGGCGGCCCCCAGACATATCTTGAACCGCCCGGGACCGCCTAGAATCGAAGCCACTAGTGACCTTTTGGATTTCCTGACTCTAAATACTGCCCCCCCCATTCCTTGTACAGAAAATTAGACCTCATTACAAACGAATTTTCCTCACAATCTTTCTTTCTCTCTCTAAAGCCTTCTTTCTCTCACTAAATAACTTGATCACCAACAAATCTCTTTGATTTTGTTTTAAGAGATCTAATCTCTTTCTTCTCATCTCTTCCCATCTACTAAAGTTGAAAAGAGAAGAACACTCATAGTGCGCCAATGAAAACAAAGTGTTGATTAGTGATATCTCCTTTTTTCCTCTATTTAACCAAAACTCTATTGTAATTATCTTGTTGCATTTTGTGATTCATAATATTATGTAAATCCAATATTGTGATCTAGTGATCGTAGTAGTTGATTATGAAGTGGTAGATTGGTTATAGCTAAGATTAGGACTCGACATTTACTTTAGTGTCAGAAAAATAAACATAAGCGACTGAACACGTTTTTCTCCGCCAAAGGGAGCTAGTTTACAATAGTAAATCTCGAGTAGGATACACTGGGAGTTGAGTAGGGTTAGAGAAGAGTCTGACGTAGCCGAACCACTATAAATCTTGGTGTCTTGGTTTGATTGTTCCTTCTCCTATCTCTTTATATTGTTGCGATTGTTATTTACTATTAGTTTAGATATTTACTTGGTTGATTCATATTGTTGGTTGGTTAAACATACTACTCGAATCTAAGTATATTAAAAAGCAAAGTTTTAAAAAAAACAAATATGTTACGAAACTATTCAACCTCCTTCTAGTTATCCACAAGGTGAAGGCCACGAAAAACCATGAAGACACTCTAACTTGATAAAGAAATTCGAGCTTCTACAGACGCTGCCATCAGGAACCAAGGAGCTTCGATTAAAACTTTGAAGATTCAAATCGGGCCAATGAGTAAGGTACTACAGGAAAGAGGATTTCAAATCCTACCTAACTCTATTGAAACAAACCCGAGGGATCATGTCAAGTCGATCTCGACTACTGTTAAAGCTGATATGACGCCCAATACGTCGTATGGATTACCCAATACGCCGTATCTAAGCCCAACCGAGACAGTAAGCAGATATTCGCAGTCAAAATAAAATGACTATTCCGTTTCTAAGTCATTTGAATGATTATTACTATAATGAGAAGATGGGATCGTATGGACTACAATTCTTAGACGCTTACTCTAGGACGAATTAATATGATGAAAGATGAGTTATAAAAATACCTTTGATGATCCTTGGTGATTTTATGAATTATTGAACCCGGTTGCTTAATTCGAACCCAAAACCAATACCAAAATTGAACAAACCCTTATACAATCTTCCCACTATTTTTCCCACAATCCTTGACCTTCAAAATACCCTAGAAAAATCGTGCTTGCCTTGGAAAAATTTTATGCCGCCTCTTTTGATTTTTTTAGGGTTCGGTGATATTGTTTTTAGGTTTTAAACAAATAAAAGTATAAAAGAAATATACTAGGTAATTTATGCCAAAATTTGGGCCTTTTAACTTGACTAAAATCAGATCTTATCATTTGCCAAATTTATTTTATAATTATCCTTATTTTATTTAATTTAATTTGCATTATATAAATACATTATTATTAATATTTTCGGCATAAATACATATATACAAATATTAATTATTTTTCTTACATAATATAAAGTATTTTAATCTTACAAAAATTTCATAATTGTCACATGTTGCATTTTTATAATTTCTAACATTTAAATGAAGTTTATTTAAGCTTTTATGTACTTTTCTTGCATTAGGGGCATTTTGGTAATTTTACACTTGTTGAGATTTTTAGGTTTTACAAATCAGTTGTCAGATAACCAGCTGCGTTTAAATATGAACGACCTAAATTTTCAAAACTAAGGTTTGCCTCCTAAATTGATGTGAAAAAAGATTTGCCAAAACTGGTCACTCCACATTATTTGCCTAAAGGAAGAGAATCTACTTTTGTAAAACCTGATCATGTGATTGCATCTAGTGAATCTAGGAATAGTTATAAGAACATGCCAAGATTTAGTTCAAACGTGTTTTTGTAGGATTGCCGATTAGGTTTACCACTACAAAAAAGAACCCACGACTTAGGGAAATAAACAGATCCAGAAAACACAATTCTCCTTGTTCGTTAATAGAAATCCATATAAGGATCTTTTAGTTTTTTATCAGTCATGTTCTTCTTATTAGTTGTGTTTATATTCCGCGTACACATTATCTTTTCTAAGCAAGAGTCTCTCTTGTGCTTAGCTTGTGATTACATAGTCTATTCACCATCCTTAACAGGCAGTAAAGATCTATCTAGAGTGGGATCTAACAAGTGGTATCAGAGCTTGTTGAGGGTCTTCATTAGAAGTATATTCCTGATCTAAGATCCTTATTAAACTCCAATCCAAACACTCTCTAACCTTTAAAATGGCAGGATTCTTACAATGAAGCGATAATGCTAGTGTTCATAGTGAAGCCACCATTGCTCAACAACAACAAAACATTCAACCTCAAATCATTACCACTGTCTCAAACAACAATGCAAAGTTTCCTTATTTGAAGAAGGATGAGTATGAGGTCTGGGCTATGAAGATGGAATACTGGATCACAAACAATGATATGAATATCTGGAAGGTGATTCAAAATGGCAACAACTTGAAAAGGACTGGAAGAGATCGTGATGGAAGGGTTATTATTTTCCCCAGCGACTGCAGATGAACCACATTGATGTTCAGAGGAATCAAAGGATTAAAACTAACCTTGCATCGTTATTCTGATGATATGTGGCTGATTTCCATTATATGGATGATGCAAGGGATATATGGAATGCAGTCAAAGCTAGGTTGGTGGATACGTCTGGGTTACCAATTTGTTTCGTTTGGATATTCATTCATAGCAACTATATATGTAATCTGAAAGTCTTTTAGTTTATACAATGATGTGATCTTTTTAGACTTGCAACATTCATGTGTGAACCAATTGTCACCATTCAATGTCTTTCTCATATGCCATTATCCTTTCCTGCCTCAGCTAAAATCCAATGAACACACAACTCAAAAATGAAACGTAAATACTAGCGTTTGCAAACACCCCCGCTTTCTTCCGACGCGAAGCGCGGGTTTAAAACCTCGTTTATATTAATTATTAGGATCCATGGCTGCATTATCATCTTTTGCACGATATATGTGTTTGTTGCATTGTATGGTCATTTCTCGTTGTGTTGATCTTCTTCCAATAATGCATATCTTAGAAAATAAAATAAACAAACTCGAAAAAAGATTCTTAACCCAAGTAAAAACTTTTTTATAACCAAAGGTGGAAAACCTTTCTATCTAATTTTTCTTCATCTTCTATGTCAGTATTCTTATGTTCGAGTTACATGTACACAACTTATAGCTAAAAAATATACTCCCATGTTACATAAAAACATATATGTTTGGTACGTATGTATGTGAATAAAACTATGAAAGAAACACCATAGACTTTTAGGGCCCATTTGGTTTGAGGGGATAGGAGTGGGATTTGGGGTTGATGGTAAAGAAATGTTGTTTGGTATGTTTGTGTGGGCCCCTTAAATGGGGATGAATACCAAAAAAATTTTTTATGGGAATCCCACTACCCTTGCCAACTTTATGATACACTCTCATTTTATGTGGGTCCAATTTTGAATCAACTAATAATAAATTATTTTATTCAAATTTTACCATAATAATGTTTTTAAACTTTATTTTTTAGTAATTTATTATATATTTTTTTATCTCTCCTCATTTGATTCAAAAACTATACTAAACTTAAACCCAAACTTAAATCCAAATTCAAATCCAAATCAAAATCCTAATCTTAAACTCATGTATAAACCAAACGGGCCCTTATTTCTTATTAAATGGGAGGGTGTCATCGCAACAATCCAAAAATTCTAACATGGGAAATGACACAAAAAGGTATCTAACTTAAGGGTGATTTTCAATCAAGGTATCGTACTTTTTTTTCTTACATAAAAAGGCACCCAACTTATATTTTTGGCCAATTTGGGTAGTTTCGTTAAATATTTAACGACCATCCGTTAAAATTTACATTTCAAGTCCACCACCACCACCAGTCATCTTCGCTATCACCAAGCCTCCTCACCCCACCATCACTATCAAGCACCGCCTCCACCATCAACCCCACCCACCACCGCCGTAAATCGCCGACAATTCCTCATACTTGTGCCCATTTCTACACATATAAAATGTATCCATTATGTTATTATTAACTAATGGTAATTAAATATACACTGATGTAAATATAACACAAAATAGGCTAGGAAAAAAATTATATATTTATTATTGATGATAATTCAATAATTCAATAATTCATTAATGAGTATTATTGATGATAATTCTGAGTAATTATGTGAATTCTGTATATATAAGAAAAAGGAATAATGAGCATTGTAGGAAACCTCATTAAGGGTCTGTTCGATAATTCTAATCTTTGTATGCTCGGGTTGAATCCTGGTTTTAAAGAGGTATGTGTAAGTTTTTTAAAATAGAAGTTGTACGTTGAAAATTCAGTTCTATAATAGAAAAATTATATGTGTACAAATGGGCAGAAGTACGAGAGATTGTCGGCGATTTACAGCGGTGGTGGTGGGGTTGGTGGTGAAAGCGGTGCTTGGTAGTGATGGTGGTGGGGAGGCTTTTTAGTGGCGAAGATGATTGGTGGTGGTGGTAGTGGCCGGTGGACTTGAAATGTAAAGCTTAATGAATGGTCGTTAAATATTTAACCAAAATACTCAAATTTGCCAAAAATATAAGTTGGGTGCCTTTTTATGCAAGAAAAAAAGTACGATACCTTAATTAAAATTTTCCCTTGTAACAATGGTTCCATAAAATCATGTACTGTTAATTTGACCATTCGTTTTCAACCATTTATTTTACATTTTACTTTCTCACTTTATTTTTCACCACAATTTTATATATGAATTAAAAGTTCAAGTATATAATTTTAAAATACATAAAATCATGCCTGCATTTATTTTATGAAACCAAACATTATTTTTGAAACATTCATTCTTATTTTTATTCCACCTTGAAATCAAACCTACATCCATAGTGAAACATTCATTCTTATTCTTATTCTTATAACAAATCAAACGCCTCCTAAATGTTTTCATCCTCTACGGGCTGATAATCTGAGTTTTTTTATTTTTTATATTTAATTTGATTTTTAGAGATAACAAGTTAGGTCACCCGCGCTCTGCTGCGGGATGTTTGGCGGCCGGTGTTTTCGGTTGGACGTGTTAGAAAGTATGTTTTTGTAAAAAAAAAAAATTAACGGTCGTTAAGCAACGACCGATTTAAAGCACTGTTTTGGTGCATTCTAAAAAAAAAAACTAACGGTCGACCGCTAGTGGGGAAATGGGTATTTTATAAAAAAAATTAAAATGAGGGCAGTTTTCGTAATTTAACACATAGTGCGAGGGGGTATTTCGTAAATATTTGAGGGGCTATTTCGTAAATAAAAAAAGGAACGGGTCGGGGCGGACTGGGTCGGGTCGACCCGACAATACCGATAACTCAGAAAGTGTGAGTGAATATTTTGAAAAAAAAAGCAAAAAAACAATTTAAATTTTTTTTTTAAATGTTCGGACATTCATAAAAAAAACAGCCCGATGACTAAAAAAGTGCGAGAGAGTATTTAAAAAAAGAAAACAAAATTTTTTTTTCTAAAGAAAAAAAAAACCGATCGGACCGGGTAGGGTTGAGCCGGCATATTAAATGCACCCCGGTAAAAAAAAGGAAAATTTTATCTTAAAATTTTTTTGAGGAAAAAAAGTTTACTTTTAAAAACTTTTTGAGGAAAAAAAAGGAAAAAAAAATGGTAAAAAAAAAACTAACTGTTAAGAAAAAAATATTCATAAAAAAACAGACCGATGGCTCCGACAGTGCGAGAGGGTATTTCGAGAAAAGAAAAAGCAAAATTTTATTTTAAAATTTTTTTTAGAAAAAAAAAAAAGGGGGCTCATTAAATGTTACCGGGTCAAAAAAGGCGGGTTGCATTAAATTTTTTGTGGGTCGGGTATTCTGCCTTTTGTATATAGTAATAATTATTGTTTATTGATGTTTTAAATTAGTTTTTTAACAAGTCTTGGGAAGACTCCCCGGTCTATCTTTTCTCCCATAAATATAGGATTTTGAGTTTCTATTTTTCTTTTGACCAATAAACGTTTTGGGTAAAGAGAATTTTCAAATAAATGTATTACCTCTAAAAAATGATCAAGGACGACGGATGTGGGTGAATCTTACATCTGAGCCCGTTACATAAACAAACTAAAATAACAAGCACAATTACTCCAAAGGAGGATATATACGACTATAACTAGATTACAATTTACTCAAAAACATCAAAATTAATCTATTTATCCTCCAACCGCGGACAATATGAAAATCATCACAAAGAGCCTGTATGTTTTCCAACATATCATGACTTTCATACATATCATCATCATAAGGGTCGTAATCATCATCTCGTTTTGTTGACCTCTATTGTTCCAACAAGCTATAAGTACTATATCCACTATCATCGCCACGTTTTAAACCTATTGATGTCAAAAAACTGCATGATCATCGACCACATCTTCTACTTCACTATCACTAGCTGCATTATCCGTAGACACAACCTTAGGTAACGGCTTCTCGTCATCATCCACAAATGTAAGTTTTCCTTCAATAATATGTATTTTTAGTTTATCAATACTTTCAACTATCGGGGTGGTACTAGTACTACTAGATGCCACATTAAAGACTATGTGATGAGAAGGAAACATGTCAGAATTGGCCCCCTTACCAGCTAACTTTGAAATCCTTTCATTTGTACAAGTCATCATCATTTTCAACCGAGTTAAGCGCATCAAATAACTTTGATCAATAAATTGTACCAAAATTCAGTTTCGCTTTGTGCGTTAAAAAGTAGATTACATAACAAACTAGGGGTGAGCATCGAGTCGAAACCGACCCGAACCAAGAAAAACCGACCCGAAACCGAAACCGAGTTAAGGATTTTTGGAAACCGAGAACCGAACCGAATGAACCCTATATAAACCGAAACCAAACCGAATAAGCTCGGTTCGGCTCGGTTCGGTTTAATTGTTCGAACCGACTAAAATGTCGGGTTTGAGCCGAACCGAACCGACCCGACTAAACCGAAATAGATATCCAAAACCGAAAACCGAACCGAATAAGCTCGGTTCGGCTCGGTTTGTCGGGTCGGGTCAGTTTTCGGTTCAGTTTGCTCACCCCTATAACAAACAATAAACAATAAGCAAAAACAAAAATATAGATTATAACAAAATGTATGAACCATGTGTATGAAAAAAGATTTACATATTCCAATAATTTATGCGGTCATTTTCTCACGAACAAACAATTCTTTTTTTTCAAATAATTTGTCATATTTTTAATGATCATCATCTTTCTTTATTTTATCCTTAACCTTTCCTTTTCAACCTTTTTAAACGTTGAATCAATTGCAAATTTATTATATCAAATTTTATCTTCCTTTGTTGAACTCTCGACTTGTGTAATTGATACCTCTAACTAAACGTGGAATCAATTGCAAATTTATTATATCAAAATTGAATACAAAACTGATGAGAACAAGATTGAGGATGGAAACAAGGATAAGCCAGATGAGCTTACCGAGGTGTTTATGAGACATAATGGCAAAGACAAGAGTTTTGGTGAACCGCTTGAAACCAAGTTTGAGTAGTTCACCTAAGGCTTTAATTAATTTGAGTTTTTTTCCTTTTTTATTTTATTTCATTTGTTTTAGAGATAATTAATTCTTGTTTAGGAATGAAATTAGTTTCTTTTAGATTTTGTTTAGGAGTCTTGGGAAGACTCTCCAATCTATCTTTTCTCTTATATATAGAATTATGGTTTGTAATTTTTATTTTTTTATCAATAAATTGTGTTATTAAGAGTTATCTCTTGTCAAGGTTGTATTCCCTTGAAGTGCGCCTCATTTATCACATATTGTTTAGGAGTTTTGAGGCGCGAAGTTTTATGTTAACGACTAACTTTGCAATGGAACGATAGCCTAAGGACTATTTTCATATAGTAAGTTAGTCATTAAGGACTACCTTTGCAAATGATCGATAACCCCGAGGACTATTTTCGTAAATAGTTTCTCAATTTTTTTACCGAAATAGTCCTTGGGTTAGCGTTATGTTGCAAACTTAGTCATTAAAGACTAACTTCCCAGCGGACTGATAACCTCAAGGACTATTTCCGTAAATTGTGTAGTAAGTTAGTCATTAAGGACTAACTTTGCAAATGACCGATAACGAACCGTGAGGACTATTTTGGTAAATTGATTAGAATTTTTTTACAGAAATGGTCTTTGAGTTAGCGTTTCGTTGCAAAGTTAGTCATTAAGGACTAACTTTACAACGGATCGATAACCCATGGACTATTCTTGTAAATTTTGTCTCGAAATTCATAAAAATAAATACACGACTCCCTGCTCTTTGTTAATATAGTATAATATAGATTATATCAAAATGCATGAACTATGTGTTGGAGAAAAGATGTGCATAGTGGCGAAAGGACTTGTGGTTATCATTTTATAATGTGTGAGGTATAATGTTCAATTCCTGCTAGGTGCAAACAATCTTGAAGTGGCCACGTCAACCTCCAAAAAAGGGAGGGCTTTACCTGATTTGACTATGTGTGGCGGTAGATTCAAACCCCGTGGATTAGTCAAGCAATGTGTGAAAAAAGAGTTAAAAAAAGGAAGTGCATATTCCAATAACTTCTACAATTATTTTCTCATGAATAAATTTTTTTTTTGAATTTCATACCCTTAAAAACACAATTAACTTCATATATACCTAATGAACTTGTAAATATCATATATATACCAAAAGAAACATTTCAAATTTAATATTTTTTTCAATTTTACTTATTTCGTTGAAAGCAAATTATACTATGACAATTCTACCTTTCATTCCACCAAATGCATTATCTCTATAAAGAGTTGTTTTATTATCAGACAAAACACGATGAAGTGCAGTGACAATTTTCTAAACACCATGTTAGCATTAAGTAAATAATCAAATGAAACAAATTTATTTGCAAAACAATGAAATGAATATATGAGAATAGCAACAAAATGAACCTACAGGTATCACAATTAAAGTTAATGGTTCGAGCTAGGAAGCACGGAAACTCCGCCGGGATGCCGCATGACGTTTCAGAAATGCGGGGAAACGGGGAAATGCGGGGAAACGCCAAGGAAACGTCCCCAAGAAAAGGGGAAACATTTCTAAAATTGTGGTATGCGGATCCTTATATGGGAAACGTTTGGGGAAATGTTTCCGGCCCAAAAACCCACGTTTCCTATGACCCATTAACTAAAAGTCTTATTTTAATTAACCTACCTAATCAAAACCCTCCAGACCTCAATAGTCACGGCTCTTCATCTTGTCAAACCCTCCAGAACTTGTAAATTGATTCTCTAGTCGACAATCATCTATTCTTATCTCATCAAGTTAGTAAAATAGTAATATTGATTGCTTTTATATCATTAAAAAGTTACAATTGTATGATCTAATAATTCAATGGTGTTAGGAATAATTGTAATACTTAGTTTCTACTAGTAGGTATGTAATTCCTACTGGTAGAGTAGTAGTTCCTACTGGCAGGTATGTAGTTCCTGCTCGTAAGGTTATTATCATACTTAATTTTGGTAGAGTCAAATAGTTATTCTAGGATAAGGTTTTAGTTAGTTAGACACAAGGATATGCATGAGCTAAATTAGGAAGAGTCATGCATATTATTCTCACGTGTTTTTAGTAGATGCCGATTAGGGTTTCACCACTACAAAAAAGAACCCACGGCTTAGGGAAATAAACAGATCCAGAAAACACAATTCTCCTTGTTCGTTAATAGAAATCCATAGAAGGATCTTTTAGTTTTTTATCAGTCATGTTCTTCTTATTAGTTGTGTCTATATTCAGCGTAGACATTAGCTTTTCTAAGCAAGAGTCTCTCTTGTGTTTAGCTTGCGATTACATAGGCTATTCACCATCCTTAACAGGCAGTAAAGATCTATCTAGAGTGGGATCCAACATATACTACTTTTAATTTTCATTTCCCACATATCTTAATTTTCATTTCTCGCTTATCACAAAAGTTTCCTTTAAAATTTCTCCAAATCTTTTGTTGCCCTACTTTACTTTACTGCCTACCACATACCAACACCATCAAAACTTTCTCACACAACAAACACCGGCCAACACAGCTACAAGCAATTTTCTCTTTTTTTATCAACACAACACACACACAGTACCTCCTCTCATTTATCATCTATCGTTTATCGATCTTCAAATCAAGCCTAATAGGTACATTTCTATTCTTCTTGTAATTCTTGTTTAAAGTATAACATTATATGTATAATGAAGGAACATTTCTATTCTTCTTTAAATTCTTGTTTAAAGTATAACGTTATATGTATAATGAAGCAATATTAACATGTGAGTGTATGCCATCATTTAAGATATTTTGTTGTATTTAATGTATTACGATACCAAGAAAATCTATAAGTTTCGGTGGTGATGGCCAGTGGCGGACCCAGCCAATAATCTAAGGTGGTTCCTTGAATTGATTAAGATAAGAAAAACGAACGGGTCAACTAAATATTGGGTCGGGTCGAGTCGGGTCGGGCAGTGGCCAAAAACCATACATTCAGGTGCAATGAAATCTGTCCATATCTTAAATCACTTATACATGTAAATGCATCTACAAAATAAGTACAATAACTATAGTTTTTGTAACAACTATAGATCTATAGGCGATATTTTATCATTAAAAGTTTGAAACTATGTACGTAATATATTTCAATAAAGGTTAACATATTCGCATATACTAGTACATATTTATAAATATTTGTGCATCTTTAGTTTTTCGTGAAAGGGTGTCAAAGAAAGGGTTAAAACAAAGTAAACCAAAGTGGAAGGGTTAAAAGAAAACTTTAAACAAAGAAAGCAATAAATACTTGGGTCTTCTTCTATACCAAAGAAAACACTGCCTACGACCTCCATTAAAGAAACATTCTGACCTTTGTTTAATTTTGCTTTCTAAATGGATGATTTTTCTTTCCTTCTTGTTAGCTAAACATATAAGGTGGTTCCTGATCTAGTTTTAAGGTAGGTCCTGAATTTTTTGTACATATACCTTCTAAAGGATTTCGAAGTCTAAGGTGGTTCCCGGGAACCACCTTCTCATAGCATAGGTCCGCCTCTGGTGATGGCGATGGTGATCGTGGCTTGATTTCCTTGCGTAACCTTGCCATCATTGGGCCCACACTACAAAATTTACCATTTTCCCCAGCGACAAATCCAGGGAATCCTGGGAGACTTGTCGCTGGGGATAGGTTTCCCGGGCGACATGTCGCTCGGGATAGGTCGAACGGAAAAGCTCGATGGGGATACGTTCCCGGGCGACAATGTCGGGCCACATAGTTTCAGTCAAACAATTATGTGCTACGGTGGAGGGTTTTCCTGGGTGATTTGTCGCCCGGGATTGTTATTTTATAAAATGAATAATTAGTATTGATGTTTGATTAATTAATTAATTAGGGAGAATCCCGGGCGACATGTCGCCCAGGAAAATGTTTTAAATAATTTGACTTGTTAACGATCTATAAAATTTTGTCGTTTAGTGACTCTTTTCCCGGGCGACATGTCGCCCGGGAAAATAATGCAATATTTTTTGATTTATTTTCCCTAGCGACATGTCGCCCGGGAAAGATATGCAATAAATTTTGGTTTCACCTTTCCCCGGCGACTTGTCGCCCGAGAAAGGTCTGCAATGTTTTTTGGAACAACCTGCACAGCAGGCTATTTCCAGATTTTTTTCTAAAAAAATCTACCAATACTCAAACCTGTATAAACCAATATAGAATCTACCCAAATACATTACAACTTGTACCAAAACACAATACGATCAACGCATTTGATATAATAAAGCTAAATACGTCCAGAATCCGAATAAACACAATATAGTCTACAAAACGGGTGATGAAGTCACAAAACTTGCATTATCCGCAAGATACAAGTCAATATTCACCTAGATAACATGTTCTAAACATACAGGGAAACAAATGTTCACATAAGAGTGGCCAATATATACTTCAAGACACAAAATAGTATATACTTACCCAACATCTCCTAACTATCATCCTCATCCTCCTCATCCTCGCCGCCGTCCTCATCATCTCCTGGCTCATCATCCCCACACCCTCCACTCCCGCTGCCACCACCATACTCAAGCTGTGACTCAAGCTGCGTAAGCATCTGGGAAAACTTGTCGTCACTCTTAAATAACTTCATGAACATGTTCATCTTTTTTGTTAGTAGCTTCTCTCTCTTTTTGAGCGTAGCGACATCGGAGGAGTACGTGCATAGAGGCGAGGGAGGAATGACCGTGCCCTGTCCCGGTAAAACCCTACCAACACCGGGAATGTGCCCTCGCTGCTTGCCCCTGTGAACAATGGCCATGATCTCATCCTCGGTGTAAGGCACACCCGAGGAGGTGTTGGAACCTAGACCCTGTAGCCTCAACATCTCATCCTATGTAGTCACAAAAACACAAGATAGTTAATATATTAGTCGGGTTAGTACATTATTTCTCGACAAATCATTAAAGTGCGTGTTTTGAAACAAAACTTACATATAGAGCTTTGTCCGCAGGGTTCAAGAATACGCCGCCAACAGTATGTGTCAAGAAGAAGGTGTGGATCAGCGACGGGTACTCTCGAGTAGCTGAGCTCTCCATCTGCACATACACACGTATATAAGATGAAACAAATTAAAAACGACAAATCACAACACACCAAAGCGTTAATTATATATATATATATATATATGTAAAATAATTATAATGTTTATTACATACATATCTCGGAGGGCGGCAATAGACCGGGATCCCTGTCGGCATACGACCTTGCTCTTTGCCCTGTTTTGTTTATTTTGGGCAGCCCGGGCAAGGTTCTTAGGATCATTCCAAAATGCAATCTGCGCATCCCAATTTACCTCGGAAATGTGCGAGGGACGTGTTTGTCTGATGCGCTCCAGGTTGTAAGTCTCGTCTGAGTCAGGAATCCAATACCTTTCCTTAAGAGCAGCCTTCTTGCCATTGTAGATCTTTTATAGATGTTGCTGGATGGCCGCATAGATTTGTGGCCATCGATTGGATTCCATGTAGGGACACATGTCAAACTGGGTCTGCAATCATATACAACAAAGACAAAGTTAGAGATATAATTTATATATTTATCTAAATTTGTTTATTTATTTATATGATATAAATAAATAAACGAATTTAGATAAATATACATAATTAAATAAATGAACATGATAATGAAATAAACATAAAAAGATAATGAAATAACTTACCCCAATCATTGCCATGACCCCCGCCTTCTACTCCGGCGGCACTTGGCGCCAAGAAGGGTAGTTCAACGGCATCTCCCGAACGATCTCCCCAAGGTAGTTGGCCCAATGAGCCGCATGCTCACCCAGAGGCATCAGGGTATCTTTGTCGCCAAACTCAAACCTGATCGTAACGGGGCCACTTTTATCCGTGATGGCCTTTAACCTAAGGTTCCGGGTCTCCTGGCGGGTATGCTGTTTGCCCGCTCTCTGGCCACCCAAATTGGATTTTAGGGTGCCCTTACCTGCAAATTCAAGTGAGTGATAAAGTCATAAAAATTCAAGGCAAGCAAATTCAATGTATTAAGTTTATGCTTGTATTACAATAATCATCGGTTGCCCAAGCAACCCCCACAACCGGTGGATATGTTATCGTTGTACATTAGATATTCAACGGATGAGTCGATATGTTATCGTTGTACATTAGATGTTCAACGGATGAGTCGATATGTTATCGTTGTACATTATATGTTCAACGGATGAGTCGATATGTTATCGTTGTACATTATATGTTCAACGGATGAGTCGATATGTTATCGTTGTACATTATATGTTCAACGGATGAGTCGATATGTTATCGTTGTACATTAGATGTTCAACGGATGAGTCGATATATAACACCCTGTGTTTTCAAGTCTTTGACGACGTCAATAAATGTGCTATTTATTTTTATTATTGTACGTGTTTGC
>BQNB010127737.1:0-19392 GCA_026074375.1 Tanacetum coccineum
CTTGTGTATTTTATCCTTTTGTGGAATTTGACCTTTTGCCTTGGTCAAGGGCATTCGGTCAGGATCTGTATTAAGGGTTGCTATATAAGTGTGTACTATACTACGAATCAGTGGTATTCACATTTTACTGATGCAGAATGGTATAGCCATACATATGCTGACAGAGAAGAAATACCCTCTAAGTCAAGAGATGATCTCCAAGATGTTGAAAAAGAAGTTGGAGGTTGATCATGAGAGTTCACAGGCGTTTGAACTTCTAAGGTTCATAAGATCTCAAGTACAGAAGTAGAAGAAATGTTTGAAAGAATCATCAGCAAAGGAAGAAGACTAGAAGATTTAATTCAGAAGAAACTTGATGATTTGAAGGACAATCACAAGTTTAGGGGAGGATTGTTAGGAATAAATCTTCACAAGACTTAATACTGCCAAGGTATAACTAACAGTACTAATGGAGTTAGTACTGCCAGTACATACTTAGTACTGCCAGTGTTAGTTAATACTGCTAGGAGAAAGAGTTAATACTGCTGATGGTCAAAGCTGCTGACTTGGAGATAAGTATGCATGGAGATTATTATGGGTTGTTTGTAACTGATCCTAAAAGATAGGTATAGATAGTTGTCTTTGTAAAGGACTCCTTGTGTTCTATAAAAGGAGATCCTAGGTTTAGATATAACATTTCATGTTTTAGACGAATACTTTTAGAAATAGATTGTGATAGCTTCAAGGTTGTAACCCCAGTACTACAAGAGTACTCGTATTATTATTCTAATAATATTGAAGCAGTTTGTTATTACTTCATTGTTCATTGGTTGTTTGTCTATTACTGTTCTATTGATAAACATCTCTAGAGTATCAAAGTGTAGATTCCGCATACACTTTGGTATACATACAAAGTCTCAATCTTTGTTATTTTGGATTCTTCCAAGGTGACAAACCCTTTACTATATAAAGAATCGATCAAGGCATGGGATCAACATGCGGCTTCATTTAATTAGTCACGTTTCAATGGACGTTTAGCTAAGCAAGTTATAACTAGTTTTCTACTACCTAATGCACATACCACTAGCACTAAACAATAGATCCAATATTACAACTAGGTTTGATACAATCATAAGATGACACAATAAGATTTAGCCTAACATGTTAACATGAAGAACATGTAATCAAATAATTTAAAGACATTATAATTGAATGATTGGGATTGAATTCTTAACTTCAATGAAACATGTGAGTATATGAGTAACCAAGGGAATAAAACACCCTAAAAATTATCTATAGTATCAGCTCTAAGACTCTCCAAGTTTCCACACATGAATTATGAAAATAATGCAATTGTATATATAGAAAACTCATCTTGACGGCGTGAGGTTATAATCATGACGTCGTCAACTCGTCAACTCTGGATTAGGGTTTTCTCCACCGCCTTACTTTGACGTCATCACAAATAATCGTTATGCCTTTACCTTGATGTCTTGACGCCGTTAGGAAGACCGTCGGGATTTATTGAGTTGTCACAAAACACCTTCAAATTTACACTTTCTAGGCACTTTTGGTGAAGGCGTTAGGAAGGTGGTCACAAACCTTAAAAAGTGTATTTTTCCTTGTTTCTTCTCTAAATCGAGCCCAAGTCACGTGTATTACATCTAAGTGCTTCCAGAATGTCTAAAACACATAAAGAAATGATTAAGTATAATAATCAGGCATATTTGCATGATTTTAAGGGTTAAGTCACCTCGAAAAAGTGTATAAAATTACACATCATCATCATCGATCATCAAGAATAATGAAACGAAAGCTTGGTACTATACAATCTGCTCGTTCCAAAAAAGTTAATGCCAACGAGTTGGCGCCTA
Organism: Tanacetum coccineum; assembly: GCA_026074375.1. Taxonomy (NCBI): domain Eukaryota; kingdom Viridiplantae; phylum Streptophyta; class Magnoliopsida; order Asterales; family Asteraceae; genus Tanacetum; species Tanacetum coccineum. Next base: position 1,854 of record BQNB010127737.1, read on the forward strand.
TATGTTCAGATCATGGACCTCAGCGTTATCCTATACACAGGTAATTATAGGCACCTCTTTATGTATATCTACTTTGTTCGGATGGAGACGTGGGTTTTTTTTGTCATTAGCATTTAAGCTAATGGTATATCAAAACTTACATGTATTGTTTTAAGTTAATGGTATAAAAGATGTTAAACATACAGGTATTGTTTCAAGCTAATCATCATCGATGATTAGAGGAGTGCAAACCTGACTTGCTTTACTTCGGAAGTGAGAAACCTGTCCATATCGGAATGTGAAGAGTTGTTCTAAAAATTTGAGAGCAAGGATATGTTTGACATTCTAGCGGAACTCAGAGCCCTTGAAGGAAGAAAGCATATCTTTCAGCTACATTTTAGTCATGGTTGCAAACAAGGTCGTGCTGACTTTATTCTTGATGATGTCTTTGATAAAAAAACCTTTGGCCATTCTATCAGGGACCAATTAACTATCGCCTGTAGCAGCAAGCATTGATGTTCCTGAAATATCAACTCCACCGAAAGTAGCGGATCTCAACAATGTCACAGTAGTCCCTGCCACCAAAATCCCAAGATGTCAACTCCATTAAAAAATGTAGAGGTTAAAAGTGTACCTAGAATCATCAAGACATGTAGTGCGACTGTAGGGTCTGCCCAAAGGTCTCTTACTAAGCACCTGGCGAAAGAAAGTTGCGGTTTAAAGGTGAATATACCAAAACAGGAGTCTTCGGAAACCAAACAAGCAGAAATCCTGTGAACACCTGTCGGGTTTGTAATATGTCTAGCAGGTCAAACTTTTGTACAACAGGATAACAGTTTGGACGGCAAGATGTGCTTGTATATTTTGTAGATCTGTTTATGTATTTGCCTACTGACAATTAGTTGATCTTAAGTTGTCGCACCAACAAAACAAATGTTAGTGAATATTTTCATGCTATTTGTATTTGTTACGTGTTTTTTATATATTATTGGTGCATGCATTTATGCAGGGTTTTAGTAAAGCCTTCTTATGCAGTTAATGTTAAAACAACGTTTGTTATCTTTGTAATTATGTATGTATGCAGTCTGAAAGATAAATGGATAAACAACGTGTAGATTGTTGACATAGCATTGCGTTTTTAGTATATCTTCGACATGATGTTTTTGTCAGTTTAACCTATAAAATGCTACCCCTTTCTAAATAATCAAGTATCATTGATTAGTCAAATAATGTCGCGCATAATGCATATGCAGTGCCAACATGTGCTATAAGTTTAATAACATTATCAAAAAATAGCAACCATTATGTTTTTATGTTTTAAAGTCTCATATGCATTATGTTTGGCGCAACTAAAAAAATTAAACGTGAACATTACGATATGGGTATTCGTTAATAAGTAATTAAAAAACAGGGCTACTAAACTAAGCTATGTTCATAGATGAAAACTGTACACATGATCTACGTACATACCACTAAAAAAAACAACCAACATCGTTGCCATTTACAAGAAAAACCCAAAACATTAACCCAAAAAACAAAGGCCTCCTACATTCGCCTAATCGTCTGAAGAAAGTTAATTATTTCTATTACATGGCTGTATAGTTCAGTAATTATTTGCATAATCTTTGCAGCTTTCTCTAAATCCCAGTCTTGAGCTTCCCCGAGAAATGTAGTGCCTTTTACAGCAGCCACAAACGTAGACATATTTTTCAGGTCGATTATGAGTTTTGCTCTTGCGCATATGTTACGCTGCAACTCTTGACATTCTCTTAGTGAGACTTTACTCATTTGAGTATCTTTTTTGCTTTCCCGGTCAATATATACAAGAAATTAATCGCCCAACAATGTGGAGCTAGCAGCAGTCGCAAGCTAAGTTTTGATAATATGCACGGCTTCAATAAGACGGAGCTAGAAGATTAGGGTGTGTTATAATCAACTGTTGAGTCATATCAATGCATACAGAACACATACATAAATGGGGTATAGACTTTCATATATGGGCTTTAAAATTCAATTATTTGGGCTAAATTTTTCCAGCGAATGGTTTTCGGGAAAAATACGTGCATTTCAAAACGCTTTGTTGCAACGCGCAACAGCTCCACCCCTCGTTATATAACATTTGTTGAAGTGAACCTTTGGAGCCAGTACTAATGTGAAGCCGTCGGTTAGGAGGGTGGCTGGACGAACACAAACGGAGCCTTGTTCATGTTCTTTCATTTAATTTTAACTAGGACAAATAAACGGACACGAACACTTAAACGAACGAATTTTCATTGTTCATTTTTGTTTATTAAGAAAATGAGTTGTTCATGTTTGTTTATATTCGTTCATTAGGAAACTAAACGGACCTTAAACGAACACAAACGATCGAACATAAATAAACGTAGAAAAAAAACATAAATTTTATCAAATTATGCATAATATTTTGTTTTATACATGTTGTTTTGTTTAACCATACCAGTTTTAAAAATATATAATTAAAAGATATGATATACGAACAGAAACAAATAAATGAACATAAACGAACGTTAATGAACGCATAATCGGACGTTCACGAACAGACGTAACTTTTGTTCATGTTCGTTCATTTAATAAATTAATGAACATAAACAAACTTTTTACCGAACGGTTCATGAAATGTTCATTGATCGTTCAATTCGTTTACAGCCCTAGGAAAGAGGATGGCTCAGGTGTATTGTGTAGTCGTGGCTCGAGCCGGCACTATTTAGATGTCGAGCTAAGCCGTTGGTTGAGAGGATTAAAAAAAGAACCCCATGGTTCCCATTGTTTTTCTTAGTGGGTTTTCCTATAAGTTGTCACTTAACGTTTTAGGCTAGTTGCATGTTTAACACTTTTTTCCATTATCAATTAGATTAACCATATATATATATATATATATATATATATATATATATATATATATATATATATATATATATATATATATATATATATATATAAAAATAGTAGGTGGTCCATCTTACCATGCAATCTCTATCTTGCCATTGATAAAAAGAATCTCCAAGCTTCCTTGGGAGTAGTTTTAGGTTACAAGTATGTTTAAACAACTTATTTTTTATGCTTCTTTAATGTGGGTGTAGTTTGCAAGGTGTAACTATGTAATGTAGTTCGACTGTTTGATGTTTTGTTTGTAGTTAGGGTTAGAGAATGTGAAACTGAGTATGTGGTTAGGAAGGTGCAACTATGTAATTTGCTTTAAGTTTTGATGCTTTGTTTGTTGAAACTTTTTTGGTTTGTTGGTTCATTAGGTGTTTAATGTTCATGCAACCAGGGGATACATAAAGGGAATTGAGCAACTTTACTTCAAGTGTTCGATGCTTGTTTGTTGCAACTTTTAGTTTGTTGGTGCATTAGGTGTGTCATGTTCATGTAATTAGAGGTTAGAGAAAGTAGACTTAATAATTGGTATTTTAAGATGTTGAGTTTTAAAACATTTGTATTTTATCATTTATATTGTTGAACCATTTTGCTATATCTGTGGTGTATGAAGTTGTTATTTGTGTGAATGTTCCAGGATTTGGCATTGCCACCGTGACTACAGGGAAAAATCGCCTGAAGTACCCAAATTACTTTTTAAACAGAACAAAATCGGCTGCAAAACACTACGAAATATATACATTATAAAAACTTCTTAACAGAAATTTAAACCATACAGATTTCTTTGTAACTAGGTTCTTATTCACTCTATTATTGAACTGATATGATAGGGTTTTTAAATGAGATACTAAACTGATATGATGATGAATTATAGTATTTCTATGATGTATCTGTTGATAGTGAGAGTTGTGAATAAGTTTCATATTAAAGGCGTTACTTGATTGATATTGTTTTTTGCCACACTATTGTTACTAGCCTTTGTTGCCAGTGTCGTTGTTTTGTACTAAAATTTCTTTGTTTAATGTTGTCATTAGAATGTAACAGAACAATAGTAGACATCTTAAACCTAGGGACCAAAACAAAATCTTAGAAGCCAAAGTGTACCGTAGATGGATAGCCTAAAATGTTTCGAAGCCAATGTCGATTGTCTATTGTTGTATGCCTGTATATTGCTTCATAAAGAGGTAGATTTGACGAATTTAAATATGCAGCATACATATGAACTGCTAATATATGTCTTATGATGTCTTAATGTGCATAGGGCAATGCCATACAAGCCAATATGAATCACAATGACATTGAGTACTTTAGTTCAATCCTAGAAATTGGTTCTGTCTATAAAGTTTTAGATTTCAATTGTGAAGCAACTAGCAAGTGGCAACAGACTCTTGAGAACAAAACAAGTCTCATATTTAGAAGATATGTCAAGTTTGAAAACATACCAGCAACAGATTTTCCAAACCATCTCTTTAACTTTGTTTCATATAATCAGCTCGACTTCAAGATACCCTAACTAGACAGCCAAGATAAAATCCAACATCCTGTTTTGACAGGTAACACGTAGCTATATTGTTCTTCTTTTGTTAACAAAACATCTAACTTAAATCTTCTTTATGTTCACAGACTATACAGGTTGTGTTTGATCCCTGATGAGGTGTCATTTTATACACTTTTTTGGGGTCATTTAACCCCCTAAATCATGCAAATATGCCTAAAATTCGTGCTTAATCAATTTTTTTGTGTTTTTAGCATTTGGGAAGCTTTTGGAGGAAATACACATGACTTGGGATCATTTGGAGAAGAAACAAACAAGATTACAACTCTACACCAAAGTCGATGAAGAAAATACTCACAGTGACTAGAGACGGCGTCACATTTATTGGTGACGGCGTCAGGATTGTAAAGAGACGGCGTCAGATCTTAACCGACTTAAAGAAGCCCTAGAATATTTGGCGTGGCGACGGCGTCAAGAGTATAAAGCGACGCCGTCGCGACCTATTTTCTATATATACAAACTCGATTTTAGGGTTTTAGGTGTGCAACTTTTGGGAGACGAACTATATCGTTAGGGTTCGAGTGTAGCAGCTTTTAGGCTCGCTTTTAGGGAATAAAAACCCTCTTGTACCAGCCTTATACTCATGTTTTAATCAAGTGAAGTCCTTTATCTTTTATTCATTCAATATGTCTATGTGTTGTTTAATTAATTATTGTTCTTTGCTTCTTCTTAACATGCTAGGCTAGATCCATTAGTATTTACTTATGATTGCATGAAACTTAGTTTGTAGATCCTTTTAATATTGCTTCTTGTGATGAATGTGCGCGTTAGGCTTTAGTAAACTGGCTATAAAGTATTACATTAGCATAGACGTCCAGGGAAACGCGATTGTATAGAAAGGATTCCATCGGTAACAGTCTTAATACTACCTTACCTATCTATGGATGATCACCTCTTAAATATTTTAATGCATGTAATGTACTCTTAGGGGCCTTCAAACTACCTTACTGCGTTGTCTTAATGGAATATTACATAGACGGCGGGTTCGTGTAATTCGTTCATGACTTAGGAAATATTTACACAGATCATCACAAGAGTGACAAAGCAATAGGATTAGGAGAAGCAAACTATGGAGTAGTGCATGATTAAGTAAATACGTTTGTTTACCTATCGAGTTTCCACCAAAGTAGTTTAGATTTAATTTAGTTTAATTAGTTAAAACCAAAACCACCTCTTAAAACCCGAGATTTTACCTGCTTTCATAAAATATAAAAATACAAAAAATAATATTCTTTCAACACCCAGATTATGTGCTTAATCATTTGTTTTTGTGTTTTTAGCATTTGGATGGCTTTTAGAGGAAATACACGTGACTTGGGCTCATTTGGAGAAGAAACGGACAAGACTACGACTCTACACCAAATCTCTTGAAGAAATACTCATTCAGACGGTGGAGACGGCATCGCCATCACTTGCGACGGCGTCAGAACGCATTAGAGACGGCGTCAGGATTCTCAAGACGGTGTCTGAAAGTAGCAGCCTCAAAAGAAACCCTAGAAGCTTCGTTGAAGCAACGGCGTCAAGAAATTTACGACGTCATCGCGTTCTGTTTTTTATATATACAAACCCGTTTTAGGGTTTTTAGTATGTAACTTTTGGATCCGAACCCTACTTTTAGAAGACGATTTTAGCAGCCTTTAGGCTTGTTTTTAGGGTGTCAAAACCCTCTTGTAACAGCCTTAAACTTATATCTTAATCAAGTAAGATCTCCTATCTTTTATCATTCAATATGTATATGTGTTGTTTGATTGATTCTTGTTCTTCACTTCTTTTTGACATGCAAGGCTAGATCCTTTGGATTTTACTTATGATTGCAAGAACTAGTTCTGTAAGATCCTTTTAATGTTGCTTCTTGTAATGGATGTGCGCGTTAGGCTTTAGAAAACTAGCCATATGATATTAAATTGGTATAGACGTCTATGAAAATGCGAGTGTGTAGAAAGGATACTATCGGTAACAGTCTTCATACTACCTTACCCCTAATATAGTTAATCCCTCTTAAGTGTTTTAAATGCATGTAATATACTCTTAGGGGCCTTGTAATAGTCTTCATACTATCTTACTTGTGCGTTGCCTTAACTGAATATTACGTAGACGAAGTTTTCATGTAATTCTTTCATGACTTAGGAAAACCTTACACTGATCATCGCAAGAGTGACAAAGCAACAGAATTAGGAGAAGTAAACTAGGAAGTAGAGCTTGTTAAGTAAATCGGTTCGTTTACCCATTATAAAAGGTTTCACCAATAGTTTAGATTTATTTTTAGTTTAATTAGCTAAAACCAAAACAAACATCTCAAAACCTAAATTTTACCTGCTTTCATAAAATATAAAATACAAAAATAATCTTCTCTCACCCCTTAGACCTCTGTTATATTCTGTTCGATCCTTTCGAACCTATTCCCATAGAGAACAATAACAACCTCTGAGCCTTACCTTACTACACTACAACGGTTAGGTACTTTGCCTAGGGAGTTGTAAAACTTCTTGTGAAGTCTTACGACAACCCCACATCAAGTTTTTGGCGTCGCTGCTTGGGAATAGTTAGGTTTCAAGCTTTATCTAGTTTAGGTCTACTGGCTTGAATCTTTTCAAGTGAGATTCTATTTTTCTTTTGTTAGCTTTCTTTAGTCTATCTTTTTCTTCATACCCTCTATATGTAAATCTTTTCGTCAACCTCCATGGAAAATGAAAATCCTATCCGTACTCTTGGATATTACTCCAGACCTAGCCACGCGGGCTATCGAAACACTATTGAGCTCCCCGATGGGAACAATGTGGTGCCTCTGTGATCCGACACCATTCTGTTGGTGCAAAATGGATGCTCTTTCCACAGACTTTGATCCGAGGATCAAAACCAACATCTTAAGGATTTTCTAAAACTTGTGGACTTACTTGACCTTGATGTTGCAAATAGGGAAAGGACGCGCCTGCGTTTATTTCAATTGTCCCTTCGCGATCAAGCCAGTAATTGGCTTGAATGTCTTCCAGCAGGATCCATCTCTACTTGGGAGGATCTTACTACCCGTTTCCTTGCTTAATTCTTTCCATCGGGAAGGACTGCTAAACTCCAGAATGACATCTTGATGTTCCAACAACATCATGGTGAATCTCTCTCTGAAGCATTGACTCGTTTCAAGGACTTACTCCAAAAATCCCTCATCATGGCATCGATTTCTTGCTCCAAGTACAAATATTTTACGACCGCATCGATCACACCCTGAAAAGGACAGTGGACTACGCCGCCGAAGGCCGATTAAGGAAAATGAGTACAGAAAAAGCTTGGGCCACTATCGAGAAGTTGGCTCGATATGAGGATGAAGGATGGAACAACCCCATCTTCCTAGGAGAAGGAAGTCTTAACTACAAAAACCCTAACATTAAACAATTATTAGGGGTCAGGGAGTGCCGAGTTGATACGCTTATAAAGAATGCAATCTCACTATTAGGGAGGAGTGAAAACGTTGTGGGATGTCGAGCGACATGATGCGTCAACTACCGTCGGAACCACCCCGTCAGGAAGCGTTCGAGGGTCTTGTGATGAATTTCATACTCGATCAAGAAGAAAAAGTTAGACAACTCGAAGAGTACATAAGTGTTATTGGATGTGATTTCATGCAACTCTCTTTGGAAGTTGTAGAGTGATTACAGAAAGAGATAAGAATTAAAGAAAATGGAGTCAAAAAGATTGAAAAGATCACGAGGTATCCCAACACTAAGGATCTGGGACCCCTCAATGATCATAAAATCTCAGAAACTCTTACAAAAAAGGTGGCCTTCCATACTCCCAATTTCATCCCAACAAAGTCACTCTATGTCAGATACTTCCAAATGATCTTTCCTAGTCCACCCCTTGTGAGGAAGAGTACCTTTGGATTTATACCTAGAAAAAGGGGTAACCAAAACGTCAAGTCCAAAAATGACGCAGAAAATTCGTTAACAAGTCACTCAATACCTCATCAATACTTGACCTTTGGAGACGTTCGCCCAATCAGTAGCAAGATTCTTTCACATGATTTCTTCATAATTAGTGATAGCAACCGCGTATTTGATCACGGGGGAGGGAATACTGCGACTTCCCTAGGAAGTATGGTATTGGGGAAGCCGTTTATGGAAGCATCAGGGCTCGTTTATAATAAAGGTAAAGGAACAGTCACGTTTGGAAAAGATAACGAAAGAATTACGTTTAAGATGCCTCATAAAATGGAAATGTTCAAACATATAGACATAGAGGATTTAAAGACTGATAACATACCACCTTTCGTTATAGCAGGAGATGATAGTGACCAGGAGAGGACCCATTATTCGGATAGCTTAAATTTAGGACCCACGTAAGAGGAGGACGACCCAGAAATACTCGAACAGATAATCCATTCCCATACCATAGAAGATTTAGGTTGTATCGACTAGTGGCTATATAAAAAACCTTGACGCCCTTTGGGATAACGCAAGGTAAAACGGTGAATCTAAATTTACAAAAAATATCATGCATGGTTGGTTTAATTCCTCAAAGAACAAGCTTACATTAATTTAGATTCACCAATCATTGTAATGTCTAGGCTTAATTACTACGATTATCATGAGTGAAGGTCTAAAGTCAAGAAATAAAACCGTCAAACCCTGAGAAAATTAGCAATTTCGTAAGGAGAGTTAAGGGATTAAAAGTCTGTGTAGGAAACTTCACTTATGAATGTGATTTTGTTGTAGTAGAAGATACCACTAGTGTCATAGATCATTATCTTGGAGGAATGGTATTAGGGAAGCCGTTTGTAAAGGAATCTGGTCTTATTTACGATAAAGATGAAGGGACAGTCACGTTTGAAAAAGATAAATAAAGAATTACCTTTAAGATGCCTCACAAAATGAAAAGGTTCAACAATTGATAAAGAATCCTGAAAACTGATAACTTAGTCACCATTCAACATAACGTGCGATAGATAGTGACCAAGAGAAAACCCATTACTCGGATAGCTTGAATTTAGGAATCTCATATAGACGAGACAAGAACATAACTAAATCCATTCAATTCCTAATCAAGATGAAAAGAAGTGAACGGCAAGGAAGGATTCACATAAGGAGTTTAACTCGAATAAAGGAGGAGTCACGTAAGGAGTGTGACTCCGAGTCTAGCTACAAGACTCGTTAAATAAAAAAAGCCCTTTTGGGAGGCAACCCAATCTTTTATTTCCCGCATCTTAGGAGTGTCATGTGTGTTTTAATTCTTTATCATTTGTTTTTATATGTTTTAATTATGTAATCATGCTTTGTTTTGTCTTCAACTTCGTCTTAATTACAATCAAAGGTATTTTGCATCAAATAAGTGTAGGGGAAAATATCCAGTTTCTAAAGACCATTTCAAACATATTAAATAAATTGTTTAGATTAATTCGCGTCTTGTGTCATGTTTGTCAGAGTCATATGTTTGTGCTAATCATTTTCGTGGTTTATGCATTATTTTTTCAGGAAATAACTAATAGGATTTGCGTGCTGAAAATTTTCCAAGAAACGAATTTTTTTGTTTACAGACGCCGGAGATGGCGTCAGGATTTTTTCTGACGGCGTCGCCAGCCCAGCTACAGTTAACTTCGTATTTTTTTTAATTTTTGAAAATTAATTTTGTATAATTTCCAAAATTTGTAATTTTCCTAAAACTTGCAGAAAACCACGATTACATTAACACATTCATCATATCTTTATTGCTTTCATAGTGTCAAAACCCTAAACTATCACGTTGTAATTATCTTTCCGCTGAATTTTACGCTAGGTGTAGTTGTTTCTTGTCTTTGATTTGCAGGTTATATTTGATAAGGAGAAGCCCGAGAGTTCTTAGGAGTTTCAGGTGGAAGATTCTTGGATGACGATTTTGCCGGGATCGTTTGTTTCTTCTCCATTATTGAGCAAAATCAGAGGAGTACTAGTTTCTTTTGCCCTTTTCTTTTCCCTTATTTGTTTTACGGGTACTTTTAAGAAACATCGGGGACAATGTTTAAAATAAGTGTAGGGGGAATAAATCCTTAGAAACTATTTCTTCATTTGCCTTTGCTTTGTCATTAAAATGATGTGTAATATACTGAAATATTGCGTAGAAGGTAATTTTGACCCAAATTTAAATTTTTTTATGGCACATACCGATGAAAACTGAGTATTATTAGTGTCTCATGGATAGGAATTATATGACTAGCACAAAAACCCGACCACTCAAAAAAAAATTCCAACCCAAAAATGTGAGGTTCGCCTCTAGATCTTTAGGAATTCAGGTATCCATTTTTGATACCTAAGATAGTTTTACCTTTAGCTTGCTCGAGTTAAGGAATGAGCAATCATGTATGTCGCGTTTGATGACATCAAATAACGTCACTTTTATAGCATCATATATCTCATGTTTCTTACCCATTTTGTATAATTATTGCATGAATTGGTACTTAATTGCTTAAAGTTGTTATTTGCAGTAATTATGGAGTAATTGGTGAAGTTATGCTAAAAGGCACGCATTTTGGAGCTTAAACGAAGAAATCTGAAGATTACTGTTCTGACAACTTATAAGCCGTATCCATCAAGGAAGATACGGCGTATCCGTGCATGCACTTCACTAGAAACCACGAAGAAATAAAGAGCAATACGCCGTATCCAAAAGACTCTATACGCCGTATTGAAGATTATTTGAAGATTCTAGAAGATATTGAACGTGGTCCCTACTCCAAGAAACCCCCAATACGCCGTATTGACCTCAACCAATATGGCGTATCGATGTTTTTCCAGACACTATAAATACAAATCCCTAAACACGAGTTTAGGGTGTGCTTGAACATATTTTTGAAACCCTAACTACAAAAGTCGATTTTCAGAAGGCAAGAATAGCAAAGAAGGTCAAGTAACGCACTTAATTCCATAGGAAACACCTTGTAATCATCTATACTCTAATAATCGTTTAATTTTTGGTATCATTCGTTTAACTCGGTTAGTTTACCTTGGTTGATTCGATTATTATTCTTGTATTCATTACAATGGTTATTGGCTAATACCTTTAGTTATTAGCCATGTTTATGAAGATTTAATGTTTGATTTGTTTATCTCGATTGCTTAATTTATCGTTGATTTTTGATTATGTTTATCAATTTATACTAGTTTACGTGCTTAAGTATGCGACCTATCATTAAACTGGATCTAGGAATGCAAAATATCGAGCTAGCTAGATACCAGGATAGCTTTCCATATCCATAATTTATATATCAAGAATCATAGGATCACAAATAATGACATATCTTTGCCATTGGTTTAGTGAACAAGTTGGACTAGCAGGTGACCTGGGATCAACAAATGACGTTCTGATTCCCTTGGTAAGGACTCGGACAGTGAACTACTAGTATATAAGATGTCGTTAAGCAGTAAGTTAGTAAAGTCTCGTTGAGCTAGGGTTTAATAAGATCACCATTATTAATCTCCTAAGATAGATTATAATCAACAAAAGATTGCTTTATACGGATGTGTTTAATTGTGACAGAATTAGCGTGTCTAGGTTTTAGAAAGAAGTACCGCCTAAATCTAGGAATGATATGCCCCTCGAGATAAGTCAATCATTGCACTAATAAACAAACCTGCGTTTTAATTGGTTTAGTCATGGTTAATACAGTTTCCTTAAAATAGGCTTGACCACTCTTCTATATTATGATTATCTGCTTGCGTGTGTTATCGTGACTAAAGTAGGTTTAAGTTACCACCAAAACCCGTGCCAGTCTCTCAGACTGAAAACCCCCTTCACGTTAGAATTAGGTTTAGCATAGGGTTAACATAGATTAGATAGGTTAGAACTAACTTAGACAACGAAAATACTGGTAGACTTAGGAATAACACTCTCGCTCTTAGTGATGACACCCTACTTACCAACGAAGCTACAACTGATCGGGTACACTGCCCGTTAGTGTTGTTTTTAGGTAATGTCGGCAAAATATAAATGTAAAACTTGATAATAAATAATACCTACGCACAACGACACATCAAGTTTTTGGCGCCATTGCCGGGGAGTGAAGTTCTTTATTTTTATTTTTATTAGTATTTTAGTTCTAACTTTTAATTAATTTAGATTTAATATAGTTTAGTTAGTGTAAAATTTTTATTTTTTGAGCCTTAGTGTCGGATCGTCCATTTCACCTAAAAAGTTTCTATAATTTTGTTTGTGTGTTTGTTTTTACTTTTCTGTTTCGTTTTTGTTTTCTGTACATTGTTCTGGTCGAACAATCAATACGCCGTATTCATCAGTTGAATACGGCGTATCAACCTTTCACTGCCAATACAACGTATTCCATTCAAAAAGTCAATACGGCGCATTCAGTCAATTGAATACGGCGTATCGACTATCCGATATAGCAGCAGACTAAATTTTTTTGTATTCTGTTTTTGTATTTTGTTTTCAGTATTTACTTTCTTCAGAACAAATCCTCCTACTGATATTTTGACCTTGGTTTCAAGCAGTGCTGATGCGAAGGTTTGATTCAAAGAAGTAATAACGGAACCATGACGGAACCAACTTTGGAAGAATACGTTAACAAAGCTCGAGGAGATTTTTACTCGGGTATTACTAAGATGATGATTAATGGGAAAGCTGCATACAAATTAAAAGGAGATTTTTATTCGGCGTGGCGACGGCGTCAGGAGTATAAAGCGACGCCGTCGCGGCCTATTTTCTATATATACAAACTCGATTTTATGGTTTTAGGTGTGCAACTTTTGGGAGACGAACTATATCATTAGGGTTCGAGTGTAGCAGCTTTTAGGCTTGTTTTTTTGGGTATAAAAACTCTCTTGTACCAGCCTTATACTCATGTTTTAATCAAGTGAAGTCCTTGATATTGGCTAAAATATACATATTTTGTACCCCGAAAAACACCATAAAAAGACTAAAAAACTAAAATATAGATAATTATGTCGCAAATATGTTTGTATTGTGTTTTTATGTCTTACAGGTAAAAAGGATCTATCTTTTATTCATTCAATATGTCTATGTGTTGTTTGATTAATTATTGTTCTTCGCTTATTCTTAACATGCTAGGCCAGATCCATTAGTATTTACTTATGATTGCATGAAACTTAATTTGTAGATCCTTTTAATATTGCTTCTTGTGATGGATGTGCGCGTTAGGCTTTAGTAAACTGGCTATAAAATATTACATTAGCATAGACGTCTAGGGAAACGCGATTGTGTAGAAAGGATTCCATCGGTAAAAGTCTTCATACTACCTTACCCATCTATGGATGATCATCTCTTAAATATTTTAATGCATGTAATGTACTCTTAGGGGCCTTGTGATAGTCTTCATACTACCTTACTTGTGCGTTGCCTTAACGGAATATTACATAGACGACGGGTTCGTATAATTCGTTCATGACTTAAGAAATATTTACACAGATCATCACAAGAGTGACAAAGCAATAGGATTAGGAGAAGCAAATTAAGGAGTAGTGCATGATTAAGTAAATACGTTTGTTTACTCATCGAGTTTCCACCAAAATAGTTTAGATTTAATTTAGTTTAATTAGTTAAAACCAAAACCACCTCTTAAAACCCGAGATTTTACATGCTTTCATAAAATATAAAAATACAAAAATACTCTTCTTTCAACCCCTTAGACCTTAGTTACATTATGTTCGAGCCTTCCCAACCTATTCCCCTAGAGAACGATAACAACCCTCCGAGTCTTACCTATACTACACTACAACAGTTAGGTACACTGCCTAGGGAGTTGTAAAACTTCTTGTGAGTTTTCAACGACCGTACATCAATCCCAATAAAAAGCAAATTGTTAGAAGAATGGTTGAGATAAAAAATTTGGAGTAAGTAACTTCATTTATCAAACATATTTTGCATATAAAATAAGCAACACGTCATTCTGTTTAAATCTCATAACATCAACAGTGGAAATATCACTGAGTTCACGATGTTAATTATTCGTCAAACGGATCAATTAACGACCGTTAAGTAAATCGTGTAACATAACTAATATAAATATTATAAATATATTAATTACATTATTAATGGTTGTATATCGATGTATACGCGTGTGACCCTATAGACTCGCGTATCTCTGGCCGTATAATTATTTACTATGATATGAGTATATCCGAATTTAGTCACATCTTTTCCTCGAATTAAAGGTCTGACCACTCTAACTCGATTAAGTCATCTAATGTGAAATCTGTGAAAATAGTTCGCAGGTTTGACCGAATTATAATAATCACGTTGGGTTGCAATTCAGTGAGGTCTGACCAAGAGCAAAAGTCAATTGCAGGTGATCTCAACGTTGGACGACAATGACTTAAATTTTTAAAGGTTTATATACTTTTGATAAACAATGTGAATCAAAAAACTGATGAGTCTAGGGGACACAATCTCGTAAAATCAAATTGCAATTTACAAAAGGATTAATTTTATATATCATCCTACTTTCATGATTAATTTCATACATCCTTAAAATGCAAATATTAAATGCATAATATACAATGTTTTAATGCATTTATGTATATACATAATTTACAACTAAAAAGAGACAAAAAGAGGTCGAAGAAGAATGAGATTGAAAAGACGAAAATACATTTGCGTGTAAACTAAAAAAGGACGAAAGCCATTGGCAAATTTCCATAGCCATGACCAAACCAGATTCATTCCAAACTCATTTTCATTTTTCACAATCGTTGCCCTAACTTGACATCACAACAAAATGTTGTTCTCAATCATCATCAAAAATCATGTCCAAACCCCAAAACAATTCACCCTCAATCTCCTTCACTACTCAACAACAACAACATCACCCCATTTAATAGTCACTTACTTAATAAACTCACTCAAATTCACACCACAAGAAGCCTTAACATCTTCACCAAAATTACACCACTTAAAAACCACCAAAAACCCACAATCTGTAATCACTTTCTTGAAAACCCAAAATCTCACAGACCCACAAATCAAATCAATAGTTTTATCGCAACCCAATATTTTATTAAGAAAAGTAGACAAAACCCTTGTCCCAAAATTCAGGGTTTTAGCCGAAATCGGGTTTTCGGGTTTGGATTTAGTCAATCTTATTAAAAGGGATCCTAATTTGTTAGTTAGAAGTTTAGATACTTGTATTGTACCTACTTTGAATTATCTGTTTAAGATTTTGGGTAGCAAAGAAAAGATAGTTAAAGCTATGAAGAAGACACATTGGCCTTTTTATGGGAAATTTTTTAAGAGTAATGTGGTTTTGTTGAAAAAATATGGGGTCGGGTTTAAGGATATTGAAAAAATTATTATAAGGAGTCCGAGATTGGTTACGCAGAATCCGGTTAGGTTAGAGGAGAAAGTTTTGGAATTGGAAAAGGAGTTTGGGATTAAACCAGGTTCGGCTATGTTTTCTTATGGGCTTTCGGCTCTTTGTTCGATGAATGAGTTGAATTTGAAGAAGAAGTTTGAGTTGTTTAGGAAGTTTGGGTGGTGTGATCTGGATATTTGTGTTATTGCTAGGAGTCAACCGATTTGTTTTACGCATTCTGAGGAGAGGTTGAGTAAAATGTTGGATTTTTATATGAATGAGCTTGGGTTTGGGTCGTCTTGGTTGGCATGTCGTGGGTCAATTTTGATGTATAGTTTGGAGAAAAGGGTGAAACCGAGGTATCAAGTGTTTAAGGTTTTGACGGATAAAGGGGTTATGGTAAAGGAGTTTAATACGGTTATGTGTTTATCTAATGTGGATTTTGTGAAACAGGTTTTGGAGCGGTATAAAGAAGTAATGCCTGATCATTTATATGACAGTTTTATCAAGACCTTAAAACAGTAGTAAGAGGTCTTATATTTTTGAAACTTCTAACGGCAGCTGATTCATCTTGGTTTTCTTTTAATTGCTGTTTGTGCTGTCATTTCATTTGGTTTTAAGTTGGAGATGATTGCATTATGGGATATCTCATTAGATATTTTTTTTGTGTGTGTACCAAGTGCATAGATGGTTACACATCGAATTTACTTGATATTTAATGATATCTGTAGAACACCAATGAATTCCTGGCAACTTAATGAACAATTATTTTGTTTACCTTGTTATGCCTTAGATTCCATTAATGTTATTGTGGATTAAAATTCTTGCTATTCTTCTGCATTAGCATACTCCATTTGTTGGCATGCCCTCATAATTGTCTCGTTTATAAAGTAATAAAACCAGCTTATATAAATATGAGAAAACTACTTTTTCTTATAAGTAAACTGCAAAAACTATGTCCATTTTGGCACAAACCATCCCTGTCAGTAACTATTGGCATGAATCATCCCTAAGAGGCCGAAAGTCTAACGAAACTATCACTGAGCATGGATAGTCCCCGAGAGGGATGGTTTGGCATGTTAATCGATAGTGATGATTCATGACAGGGATGGTTTGTGCCAAAATAGACAAATCACGGGACGGATTTTGGACTTTACTCTTTTCTTATCAATAGAGAAACATAGCAGAAGCGAGTATCACACAGAATATTTTGGCTGCTCTGAGAATTTTAGTCCTCTGCATTATAGCTTAAATTGTTCACTTACATGGATGTGATTTTAAAGATTGTGTAGTAGAGTTGAATAGTAATCTCCTATCTATAACCATTAAGTAGATAAGGCCGGGACTAAGCATGGTCTTACATTGTTGTTTATCATGGTTAGGTTAGCAAATCTCCAACCTGTACAGCCACATGTTCACCAATATGATACTAATATTTGATAAAAGAAACTGCAAAAAATGATGATTAGAATAAAGAAGTACTAAAATCTTGAGGTACATGATCCTGTGTTTTCACTGAACTGGATCTCGTGATGAGGAAATAATTTGGAGATCATATTCGATCCTTGTACAGTGTTTTTTAAAATTTTGGAAAATAGAAAACAAATATATGGATCCAGTGGAAGGGGAGATAAACAATTAGATATTAAACATTACAGCAAAAATGTTGAAATCAACAATGAAGTTGAACGTTAAAAGAAAATTACCATTGCACATACTTTCTTGACACATTACTTGACTCTTTAGGGGGAAAATAAAGTTGCTGTATGGCACATGCTACAGTAATTTTATCCCAGAACTTGCAGTATTTAGTTTTTAAACTG
>BQNB010127738.1:0-19392 GCA_026074375.1 Tanacetum coccineum
GGGATATATAGCTTTGGTATAGGCTATAAATACCCTCTATGTCTCTCCATGGGAGTGTGTATGTTCATTTTATTTTTCCCATTTTCTTTCAATCTAATATTTTCCTTTTTGTGTTCATCTTACCCTCTCTCTACTTTCTCTCACTAGAAATAAACATGTTTCATCTTTGTTTCTTTGATCAACCAAGACCCCCCGAATAAGGTGTTTTCGATCCTTGTCAATTGGTATCAAGAGCTAACCGGGGGTGTATTGTATTGTGTGTGTTTGTTTCGTGATATTAGCTTATTCAAGCTTATTTCATTTTATTTTCGTGGGCTTATTTTGTTGGTAAATAGCCATGGAATTTTTTTGTGTTTTTGTTGTGTGAATCTGGTATACAACTATTATCTCTTGCTTTTTGATAAGTTCAATTTGGTCCCTTTTATGTTTCAAAACTTACCAATAAAGTAGATCTGGTCTTTTGCATTTTCTGGCTTATTCAGAGCTTATTTCGTCCTTATTTGAGTTTATTTTTCCAGCTTTATTTTAAGCTATTTTGGCTTATTCTTAGTCCATATAAGTCCTGGTTCAGATGATTTACAAAGGTCTCATATTTTTTCTAGTGTCCCATCTTTTTATGCGCATTATCAAAAGAAAATATGAACCTGTAAAACTCAAAGGAACTCAGATCTATTTTCTGCCCTCTAGGACAATTTTTTTGTGTTTTTGCAAAAAGACAAGACGAAAGGACAATAGTACTTTTTGGAGTCTTGTGACAACCGAACAACTCAAAAGCAAGTGACAACCGAACAACCACCCTTTGAGAACCGAACTACTTATTATCATTTGAGAACCGAACAACTTGTTTTCAAGTGTGAACCGAACAACCAGTTTCTATCTGAGAACCGAACAACTTGTTTTCTTTTGAGAACCGAACAACTTGTCTTCAAGTGTGAACCAATCTACTCATTCCAAACTGAGTCAACTCAGTAATTACCGAGTTGACTCGGGTCAACTCACCGAGTCAGCACCAAGTCAATGGTCAAACAGAAAAGACGAAAAGAAAAGAACAGACTCGTTACTTTCAATTTAAGCTACAACATCAACTGCCTCAATCACCAATTACAATCATCATTCAATCAACAACAAATCTAACATCATAACTAATCCTATCTCCATATCCATCCTATCTCATGACTCAAAACGAAATGGGGAAAAGAACATACAATTTCAGAATATATCTTTCGTGACAAACTAAGTCGTCAAGATCATTCTGCGATCAATCAAGTGAAAGAATATATCATCATTGAACTATGAAAAGATCTTACTCTCTTCTTTAATATACGAATTTAAAGTTAGAATAATAACAACTATGTTATCATCTTCCTTTCTTTCGTTTTAAGATCATCACAAGAACAATTGTCGTCCCTACCTGAGACCCTCCAAAGGATCTTGAAGCCTTGTTTCTTCTATGGTCTTCGTGGCTTAATACTGAATCAAGTTTATGGGTGATGTGGTATATTGAATCGATGATGGGAGGTTATTGTTCTTGATTGCGCATGATCAAGAAGATGATAGATCTGTTTGATCTATTTTTTGGGAGCAGATGGAGAGAAACTCAAAAAGGGGGCGAGTGGTTTATCTTTGCCCTAATTAAAAGGGATAGATATATAACTGATTGAATGAACCGGGTTATAGTGTTTGGGAGTGGGCCGAATGTTTATTAAATGCAAATTAGGCCAACATTTGTGTATTGGATTGGGACAGTAACAAAGTATAGGCCGGACGTTGTGTTAATTGGCCCGTAGTGGTGTTAAGATTAATAGATTAGGTCGGGTAATGAAACAATCATGTCGGGTAAAGTGTATAATTGACCGGGTTTTATTACTTGGTCGGACCGTGCTTATGGTAATCTTTTGAGCCATGTATCCGTTAACGATCATAGCACTTCAAAAAATCATGAACAACAACACAACAAACACAATAAACTACACTAAAAACAATCCTTATCAAAATTCACCTTCATTCATAATGGCTAGTATTGAATTTAGATGACTACGAGGTTTTAGTACGATGTTATTAATTTGGGATTGAAGTAGACGTTCACGGGGAGTGTACTTATTTCGTCTTCGATTCTTTATACCTCCTCAATGAAGATGACTTGTTCGGGCATATACGGTTTGTGATAAGGTGTTGTATTTTTTATATACTTTTGGGTAAGTATATGGTACTTAGAGATTTGCCTCTGCACCGTTCTTCGTCATATGGATAGTATAAGATTAAGTCACAAGTCGGGGATTTTGCTTCATTCTCGGGTTCATTTCATCGGGTTGTCTCCATCAGTGGTCATCAGTATTAGCCTACATAATAGATAAGGGGATTTAGATCGGGTTGATCAAGAGAGACTTGTAAAGAGAGTACCGACATCTTCTCACAGAGTATTGCTTATGCAATCACGGGCTATGAAGCTAAGTAAGCAGTTCCAGTTGGCATATGATGTACACATGTGTAGGATGATTCCTCAGTTAGTCATCATCCTGAGGGAGAAATGTGTACATCCGGTAAATAGTTGATTTTTTATGTTACCGTTTTGATGTTACAAATTTGACTACGTAGCGAGATAAATTACTTTCACTCGAGACTTAGTTGACTTTGGTGAAACAATTTAAATAGGTACATCCGGGACTTGATGATGTGTCATTTTATACACTATTTTGGGGTCATTTAACCCCTTAATCATGCAAATATGCCAAGATTATGTGCTTAATCGTTTATTTTTGTATTTTTAGCACTTGGATGACATTTGGAGGAAATACATGTGACTTGAGCTCATTTGGAGAAGAAACATACGAGATTACAGACTTGCACCAAGATTCACCTGGAAGTATTGTTCTTAGAGCGTAGAGACGGCGTCGCAGGCATAAAGCGGGCATCGTCGTAATCTATCTAGGGCGGTTGTCTGGATATTGGTGACGGTGTCACAACATAGCCGACTTAAAGTGGATCTACAACCATCTATGTGGCGACAGCGTCAGAAGCATCAAGCGACACCGTCGTGTCGATATGTCTATATATACAAAACCTATTTTAGGGTTTTAGTGTGTAAATTTTGGGATAACTTTGTATAACTTAGGGAGACGAACCCTAGTCATTGTAGCAGCTTCATAGGTCGTATTTAGGACCTCAAAACCCTATTATACTACCTTGGATCCATGTTTTAATTCAAGTAAGGTATATATCATTACTTATTCAATCATGTCTATGTGTTGGGTGATTGATTTATCTTCTTTACTTCTTTATAAATGCGAGGCTAATACCATCATTTGTATTTGCTTATGCTTACATGAGAAGTCTTTATTGTAGATCCTTTTAGTGTTGCTTCGGGTGGATGGAATGTGCGCAGTATTGCTGAGAAAACCAGCTTTTTGACTGTATCATGTTGCCATATCTAGGAATCGCATCGAGTGGGCACCGTAGAAATGATACCTGTAGGTATACAGTCTTATAATACCTTGCTCCTTATGTGGTTCTATCCTACTTGAAGGTAATTTCACATCGCATGTGAATTATACTTTGGGGCTTTGTATTAGTCTTCATTACTACCTTACTTGTGCTGTGGCCTTAGAACAGAAATATTAAAATAGACGACGGAATTCGTGTATTTATTCATATCTTAAGAAATTACTTACATCATTACATCACAAGTGTGACAACTTCATGCTAACAAGATTAGTAGAAACAATTGATAGTATGTGCACATGATTAAGTAACATAAATTTAATTTATCATAAAGTTTGTATCACCAGTAGATTAGTTTATTTAATTAGTTGCGTTAATTGTTTATCAAACACCTCTTCAAACATCAGTATTTACTACTTTTTCCTTAAGTGAATTTTATA
This sequence comes from Tanacetum coccineum, assembly GCA_026074375.1. Classification (NCBI taxonomy): domain Eukaryota; kingdom Viridiplantae; phylum Streptophyta; class Magnoliopsida; order Asterales; family Asteraceae; genus Tanacetum; species Tanacetum coccineum. The sequence continues at coordinate 3,879 of BQNB010127738.1, forward strand.
AAAATAACAAAAATAATATTCTCTCATCCTCTTAGAATATAGTGTTAGACGTGACTCAAGCCCTTCCCACCAATTCCCCTAGAGACGGATAACACAACCCCCCGAGTCTTGCCTATACTACTACTACACACGTTAAGTACTTGCTAGGGAGTGTGTTAAAACTTCGTTTGTTGGGAATCTTACGACGATCCGCATCAAGTTTGGGCATCCGCTGCAGTGGGGATACTAGTTAGTTCTCAATATAGTTTAACATTTAGTTTTCTCGCTTGAACTCCTTTCAAGTGAGAATTTAATTTTCGTTCCGTTATGCTTTCTTGTAGCTCTATTTCTTCTTTGTGTTATTTGTTTTCGTAAATCCTGTTCTCGTCAACCACCTATGGGTGGTAGCGAGAGACTTACTATCCGTACGACTTGGAGACATACTCCAAACTGTCAGCCACGTAGGGAGCTACAAGATAGATACCATTGAACTCCCCGTTGGAAACTTACGTGTACCTCTTCGACTGACACACGCGGTTGGTGCGCACAACGGAGCAAGCTCATTTCACTTACAAACTTCGCGTCGATGGATCAACACCAAAATATAATCCTCAAGGCACGTTTCTTAAAACGTGTGACGTCCTGACCGTGACGATGAAAATAGGATAAGAACGCGGTCTGATTTATTGCTAATTTTCCCGGTCGCCGATCTAGTAGCAATGGGCTTGAACAGTCTTCCTTGAAGGACTCCATCACCACATTGGTAGGAATCTACTACTGGGCCTTGCTCAATTCTGTGTCAACCGGGAAAGGACCGCAAAACTCCGCACGGATATCACTGAATGGTTACAAACATTAGGAGAACTCTCTCTAGAAGCATGAAGCGTTTCAAGGGACTTGTACAACAACAGTCCCGCACATCATGGCACTCGACTTCGCTGGCTCAAGTCTATATGGATGTGACTCGACCAGGCTCAATCTGTCACAAATGACCATGACCGCTTATCGGTCGGTTGTGTAAGCTGCGTGAGCCGATAACGCTAAAGAATTGGGTCATTAGTAGAGGACATGTCGCTCTAGGACAAACGAAAAGTGAGAACGACCCATAGGGATTTTGTAAGCCCACGGTCAATTGAAAGCGCTTAGTGCCTCAAAGAGGTCGTGGACAGTGTGACCGTGCCTGCTTCGAGCTTGAAAATCAAGTCCAACCGCTTGATTGGAAGGCGCATCATGCTCTGACACAATTTCTTAGCACGTAAATTAAAGGCACTTCTCATGTGAGAATATAGTGGTCCTCACAGACATCAGTAAGACAGGAAGATCCTGATCAAGCCGTTTTGTTGAATACGCGATCCTCGCGTATGATGAGAGCTGGGGAGGTAAGTGGTATAATTTAAGCCAGAGCAACAACTTGCTAGCGAGACTTGTGACAGCTACAATCCAATTTTTTTGTCATTGAATCAAGTCACTGCAAAACCGTAGGTGGAGGCAACCTAAATTACCAAAATAATTTTTCAATCACCTAACCGGTTTCAACCAAGGGTGATGATCTCTGAACTCGGCGTTCAACTCCGTCCTCAGGCTTTAAGAGGTGCAAACCAAATCTAAAAAGGATTGTATCCAACGTCTGGCATCTATATACGGCTATTGTCTATACCAAGGTTGAAGCCGTTTTCAACAGCAAAATGAAAGCGAGCTATTATTGACCAACAAAAATCACGATTGTATTGAAGGCATCACGATCGAATAGCAGGAGCACTACTAGCGGACACGGTTAAGATCCCGACTAATGGAGTATCTTATCTGTAGTTTTTTCTGCTCGTTCATTACCCACTGATGACCCACATAGCCCTCAAACCATTGTCATGGTTTCGATCAATACTTCACAATATGTCCTAAGCAAGCAACGAAACTCAAGATGACAAAGGCAGAAGAAGGAGATCAAGAAAAGAGAGGGGACCTATACTACTACTACAACGGTTAGGTACTCTGCCTAGGGAGTTGTAAAACTTCTTGTAGAAGTCCCTTACGATGACCGCAACAAAGAATTTTGACCTTTGTTGACTCTCGCTTAGAGCGTATTGAACGATTCCTTAATAACTTCGTCAACCAACCTAATGAGACTAATATGAATGACCTTGAGTCCGATGATGCATTGGTTGACACACCTCTTGTTTCTCCATTTCCTCATTAAGACAATGATTCGGATGACGGTGAAGTGCTTAATGAATTGATTGAGTATGAAAATGTTGGAATGCTATGCCGAGAAAAGGAAATCAATAGTTTCAATGGGGATGACTTGGTATTCTAATGTATGATTGGATTTAGGAAGTCTATCGCTTACTTTGACCCCTTCTTACCAATGAACATTATTATGCGTAAAGCTTACAACACTATAATGGTAGAAGGATTAGAAAGTACAGGAAAAAACTTAGTTGCTGTTGTTAGGGATGTCTACGTGTTTGTAGGCAGCTTCACCTACATCACGGACTTTGTGGTATTGGAAGACATAGGATAATTTATTCAGATAAATAAGGCTGAAGTTGTAATGGGTAAACCCTTTAGGAAAATCACTAAACTCGAATATGATTGTGCTAAAGGACTAATGTCTTTCAATAGGATCTTTGATAGTTACACATTCCAAATGCCACACACCATACCTAGGTTTAAACATTGGGGGCACTTATCATAGAGTAAGATCCCACCCATCCTTGTGCTAAATCAAAGAGATCTAACTAGCGGGTTTAAGAATGCTTATGAAAAGAATAAATTTATGTACAAAAATTGCTTAAACCTAGGTCCTGAATACCAAGAGGATGAAAGTATGAAAGAATGGCTCATTCGGGGACACATGAGCATTCATGAAGTCACGTAAGGACGTGTGACTTCGAGTCTAGCTACAAGACTCGTAAATAAAGAAAAGCGCTTTTTGGGAGGCAACCCAATATTTAATTTTCTCGCATATTAGGAGTGTCTTGTGTTTTAATTCTTTATTGTTTGTTTTATTATGTTTGAATTACTTTGTAATCATGCTTTGTTTGTTTGTAACTTCGTCTTATTTGCAATCAAAGGTATTTTGCAACAAAATAAGTGTAGGGGAAATATCAGGTTTTTAAGAACCAAATTCAAACATATAAAATAAATTGTTTAGATTAATTCGCGTCAGTTTCGAGTCCTATAATTGTAATGACCAATTCTAGGTTTTTATGCACTGCTTTCTTTAGTTTTGACTTATAAAAATTGCGTGCAGGAAATTTCTCATTAAAAACGAAGAAGAAATTTTCACAGACGATGGAGACGGCGTTAGGATTTATCCTGACAGCGTCGCGCCTCCAGCTATGTGAAAATTAAAAAAATTTCAAGTATTTCTGAAAAATAAAATGTGCAATATTTAAAATTTGTAATTCTTCTGTAAACCTGCATAAACCTATTAACTTGTACAATATTTAAAATATGTACTATTCTTTTGTAAACCCTGCCAAAACATGAGATTATACAATTCTCTCAGCCTATTCTTTTTGCTTTATAGAACACAACCCTAATTTCCATTGTATATTATTTAAATCGCATATTATATGCTTGGCTATAGTGTGTCTTTGTCTTTGATTACAGGTTCTATTTCGGTGAGAAAAGCTTAGAAGTTCTTTGGAAGTTTCATTGACAATTCTTGATGAAGATTTAACCAGTTATCACATGTTTCTTCCCTATTATTGAGCAACCCAGGGGTTGTACTAGTGTTTTTTACTGTTTTCCTTTTCCCTTAATCTCGTTTAAGCGGCCGAGTACCTTTATAGAACATTAGGGACAATGTTCAACTTAAGTGTAGGGGGAATAAGCAAAGTATTCTTTCATTTTCCATTTGCTTTGTCCTTAAAATGATGGGTAATATATCGAAACATAGCATAAAAAGGTAATTTTTACCCAAATTTAAATTTTTTTATGACACATATCGACAAAAACCGAGTATTAATAACGTCTCATGGATTAGAATTTATATGACTAGCACAAAAACCCTCAAAATTCCACCCCAAAAATGTAAGGTTCGCCTTTAGATCTATAGGAATTCGGGTATCTATTATTAATACCCAATATAGTTTATACCTTTAGCTTTCTCGAGTTAAGGAGTGAGCAGTCACATGTGTCTATTCCGTCGTTACGAATGTGTACATGTGGTCTTCTTCGCTTTTTCTGGAGCATTGAGATCGGTATTAATTATATGAGTGTACCGGTAGTATATTAAATTCTAAAACTTGTTTTTGTGATGCATCCCAAGACCGCATAATAAGTATTAGGATTTGCTTGATAAGAGGCATTAGGAATAACCCATGTTTTAAACCTTTAATTGTTATGATGGTCACACCGATCATAAAACTATCCCACACCCTTGCCATGCACTCATTTTTAGTGCAGGATACCCCTAGTACAACCCTCTGAGCCTATCCTTTTTCATGGTTCTTGTAATTTTATGGTGGATTCCAGATTATTAATGAAGAGCATTGTTAACCCTTAAACTAATCGTTACACCCAAATCACCTTAGCCTACCTTGTATGTACTCACCTTTAGTACATTATTGTGTTTAACCCAAGTTAATTATTTGAGTACACGGTTGCTAAGTCCTTATCCTTGTAAATACTATTTTGGGACGATTGGGATTCATGGTAGTATTTATTTCATGGAAAAAGAGAAATGGGGAAGAAAAGTTAAGTCAATACCCCCATATATTTGTTAGATAATCTCCATGTTATTTTGATCCACCTCAAATCGGGTCATTAGTTAGATTGTAAATATCGAGCATGTAAAAGCTCAAGTGTAGGGGTACGTGTTATAAACCCCAAGTGATGTATTATGTTATTTAAAAAAAAGATTTGATGAGATTTTATGTAGAGTTTTATATCTTCGTCGAGTCTTGGCTTAGCAACCAACCAACGTGTATTCGTGTAACATAATTAGCCAAACCCTTCCACTCCAAAATTTCCCAAAGACACCCAAATATTTCCCATCCGTTTTTGTTTCCCTTATATGTTATCTTACACCTACACCCCACAACCCTTTGAAAAGACCTCTTAGATAGTAATGAATAATGCTTGCGCCTAGCGATGGAGGTTTGATCCTTTACCAAGCCTATGGTAAATATATACTATGACAGGTAATGAGTGTGGATTTTCCATTTCCCCCTTATGTTATAATTTATTATACACCCGAGTGAAAGAGAGAATCTCAAACACTTATGTGAGGTATATACTTTCCGTGCTTTTAATTACCGGGTCTAGAAGGTTGTGTTATAAAAGTACTTTTAAAGAGTAGGTAAATGACCCTATATTGCTATTGTTCCCCCCCAGGTAGAAAAGCCATTTGCTTGGAGGACAAGCAAATCCTAAAGTGTAGCCGGTATTTGCTGATGGTTTTATTTTATACACTTGTTCGGGGACGTTTGACCCTAAATCATGCATTTATTCCCAAAATAGGTACTTAATTGTTCCTTTTCAGGTATTCAGCATTTGGAAGGCATTTGGAGGAAATACACGTGACTTGAGCTCATTTGGAAAAGAAACGGACAAGACTACGGACCTACACCAACATCTCTCAAGATTATGTTCTCGGTAGCTGGAGACGGCGTCACAGGTTACACGTGACGCCGTCACAATTCATACCAAGACGGTTTGTCACAAAGATATAAAGGACGTGTCAAAATGCTACGACCTAGCCCTATTATCTAGAATCATTCTCTTCACTGACGGCTCGTCACGATTAAAACGCGATGCGTCCGCATCGATTTTCTATATATACAAACCGAAAATAGGGTTATAAGTGTGATAACTTTAGAGTAAAAGAAAAGGGACGAACCCTAGTCCGTTAAGCAGTTGTTAGGGACGATTTTAGGGCCTCAAAACCCTATTGTACTTCCTTCAATTCATGTTTTAATCAAGTAAGACTATCTTAATCATTCAGTATGTCTTGTTGTGTGATTCTTATATGTTCTTGATTTATCTTTAACATGCTTGGCTAAACCTTCTATTGTGTTCATTTATGATTGTATGAAACCTAGGATGTAGATCTTAGTGGTGTTGCTTCTTATGATGAATATGCATGTTAGGTCTTAGAAAACCAACTTTTGTCTGTATCGCTGTTGATATGTCTAGGAAAACATGATTGTGTAGAAAGGATACCATAGGGTAACAGTCTTCATACTACCTTGCCCCTTATATGGTTGATCCACTCTTAATATATTTCAAATGTATTTAATATACTCTTAGGGGCCTTGTAATAGTCTTCATACTACCTTACTTGTGCGTTGCCTTAACGGAATATTAAATAGACGGCGGGTTCGTGTAATTCGTTCATGATTTAGGAAATAATTACATAGATCATCACAAGTGTGACAAAGCAACAACACTAGGAGAAGCAATCTAGGGAGTAATACATGATTAAATGAACACAATCTTTTATTATATTGTTATCACCATTAGCATAGTTTATTATTTAGTTTAATAGCTAAAACCAAACCAACCTCTCAAACATATGATTTACTACTTTCATAAAATATAAAAATACAAAAATAATCTTCTCTCAACCCTTAGAATTCTGTTAGACCATGATCAAGCCTTCCCAACCTATTCCCCCAGAGAACGATAACAACCCCTGAGTCTTGCCTATACTACACTACAACGATTAGGTACACTGCTTAGGGAGTTGTAAAACTTCTTGTAGAGGTCCCTTACGACAACCGCAACAAGGACTCGCTATGGTCACTACGAGTTCCAAGTAATGTCATATGGCTTGACTAACGCACCTGTTGTATTCATGGATTTGATGAATCGAGTGTGCAAATTGTATCTGGATAGATTCGTGATTGTATTCATCGATGATATTTTGATCTACTCTAAAAGCAGAAAAGAACATGAAGGGCACCTTAAGTTAATTTTGAAGTTACTTAAGGAGGAGGAGTTGTATGCCAAATTTTCAAAGTGCCAATTTTGGTTGTCGAAGGTACAATTTCTTGGTCACGTGATTGATAGTGAAGGCATTCACATTGATCCAGCTAAGATTGAGTCAATCAAGGATTAGGCGTCACACAAGACACCAACCAAGATTCGCTAATTTTTAGGTTTGGCCGATTACTACCGACGATTTATCGAAGGTTTCTCAAAGATCGCTAGGCTTATGACGAAATTGGACTCTTGAAAGCGTAAACGTTTGTTTGGGGAATAAAAGCAGGATGCGTTATTTTAGCTGTTGAAACGAATTGTGTAGTGCGCAGTTTTGCTCGACCCAAGGGAGTGAGAACTTTATGGATACTGCGATGCTTCACATAAAGGGTTGGCTGCGGTTTTGACTGCATAGAAGGAGAAGGTCAAGCTTAGCATCCCGCCAACTCAAAAAGTCATAAGGAAGAACTATAACACGACCTAGAACTTTGGTGTAGTGTGTTTGCCTTGACGTGTGGCGGCACTATCTGTATGTACGAAGTATGTCGTGTTATGATCACAAGAGTTGCAACATTTCTTTATCAGAATGAGTTTTAATATGAGACAACGACGGTGGTTAGGAGTTGTTGACTCTGACTACGACTGTGAGATCGATTACCACCCAGGGAAAGCGAACGTGTGGCTGATGACTGAGCCGGATTGGATAGACAGTAAGCCATTTCGAGTTCGGGCTCTTAGTTATGACTAATGGGTTAAACCTTCTACGCAGATTCTGAAGTGCTCAATCGGGGAAGCCAAAAAAGAAGAGAACTTCAAAACCGAAGACCTACATGGTATGATTAATAAGCTTGAACCTTGTGCTGACAGAATGTTATGTTTGAACAACCGAAGTTAGATTCCGTGTTTTGGCGACTTGAGAGCTTTGATTATGCACGAGTCTCATAAGTCAATGTATTCCATCTATCCTGGATCGGATAAGATGTACCAAGACCTGAAGAAGCTATACTGGTGGCCCAACATGAAAGCAGAAATTGCTACGTATGTCAGCAAGTGTTTAACGTGTACTAAAGTTAAGATAGAGTATCAGAATCCGTCTGGTTTGTTGGTTCAATCAGAGATCCCATAATGGAAATAGGAGAATATAACAATGGACTTTGTGACTAAGTTGCCAAAGACGGCAGCCGGTAAAGACACGATTTGGGTAATCGTTGATTGTCTTACTAAGTCTGCTCATTTCTTGCCTATGCAGGAAGATGACATGTTGGAGAAGTTGACGAGACAATACTTGAAGGAAGTAGTCTCAAGGCATGGAGTTCCAGTTTCGATCATCTTTGATCATGATGGGAGATTTACTTTACATTTTTGGAAGTCCCTTAATAAAGCATTAAGTACTCGATTGGATATGAGTACAGCTTACCATCTAGAGATCGATGGTCAGGGTGAGAGAACCATTCAGACGTTAGAGGACATGTTACGTGCCTGTGTACTCGACTTTGGAAAAGGTTGGGATAAACACTTACCATTGGTAGAATTTTTATATAACAACAGTTACCATACCAGCATTAACGCTGCTCCGTTTGAGGCGTTGTATGGGCGCAAGTGTCGATCACCTATCTGCTGGGTTGAAGTTGGAGATAGTCAGCTCACTGGCCCAGAGATCATCCATGAGACTTAATGATTACCTTTAAAACTTATATGGAAAGGTGATATAATGTTAGGGACTGAGGTTATTGATGTTATTGGTGGTGTCCTTCTAGTATCTCTTGATCAAAAATCCTTTACCATAAGTAATTGCTAACCAATACTCATTGTTTTGTTTAAATCTTGATTTGTTGAAGTTATTGTTGAGGTTGGCGTCCAAAATGAGAGAGAAAAAGGAGATGGGAGCTGAGTTTCTAAAGAGAATATTGCATGAGATGAGTGTGTTTGAATTAGAGAGATGTAGAGTGAGTGTTAGGTGTAAGAGTGGTAGCAAAAAGAGAGTGACAAGTGTTAAGTGAAGATACAAGTGTTACATGGTTTGTAAGAAAGGAAGAATGAGGTAGTCTTGGGTGTCTATGAATGTTTTTTGGGGCTTAGGAGGGGGTTATGGCTTTTTTGTTTTAAAACTATAGTGTATGTATTGTTTAAATGGTGCAAGTTAAATTGCATAAATTGTGTACATTCGGTAAATATGTAAAGTGTCATAAAAATGTAACTTTTAAGATAGTTTATGATTTTGTTAAATTATGTTTTCCCATGTGTTTTATTATTGTTATAATGTTATTTGAGCATATCATTGGTCGTTAGGACCATTAACTGGGATTGTTAGGTAAAAGGTGCGTTCGTATAACTAGGGTTCCTAGTAAATCAAGTGTTAAATGCTAAAAATAGTATGACTACATAAAAGTGACTCCACAATTAATCAAAAGAGTCAATTATCATACGTTTGATTTCGGTCTCTGACCTCTAAGATTGACAGATGCTACAACTGATAACGTCCAGACATTCAATACGCCATATGGTATAGAGAGGATACGCCGTATTGACGTCTGGGAAGACAGACTCGATAAAAATAAATAACAATCTGGGTTGTCTCTCGGGAAGCACTTTTCTTTTGGCTAGTCTTTAAGTTGGACTTTTTCTTTAGCTTTCTTCACTCAGCGCATGTCACCATCCATCCTTCGTCCATTCTACGAAAGATCTCTTGGTACGTGCGGCATGCATCTTTATTTGTGTTCGTCAATCATTGTATTCACATTCTTTTATAGCAACATACTCCTTGTCTTCACTGAATGAATACTTGATCATATCAAATCTTCTTATATTGCAAACCGGTCGCTTTTGATCATCGAACAATCTATGTTTATCATTATTCTTATGTTCTTCTTTTTCCAAAAAGTTTCTATAGTAGTTTGCGTATGGTCCTTGTATGTGATTCCTCTAATTAGAAAATGGAGAGCGTTCATGATCATTTACTTTCCACCAATAATCTTCAAGTTTTATCAATAGTTCATAATCTAGTTCGTGGATATTTCCAAAAGACTTCTTTAACCATGCGCAAAGATTCATTACACTTTGGCTTTCATCACCCCATGATGTTTCATAAATAGCTTTTTGCTTAAGGGCTTCTTCTTTCAAATTCATGTCTGCTAACTCATCGTACCATTCATAGTCATGAAAATATGTCATGTAACCAATCCGAACCATTCCCGGTAACTCTCCTCCGTTACAGAATCCGTCTTTGTTTGAATTTCAAGTGGGCCATTTAGCTTTCCCATTTTTAAAACAGAAAGGTTTGTAAATATGATCACACATATCATATGGTACTCCATCCTCGGACCATGGCTCTTAAAGTTCATTATTCAATTCGTTCTCATAATCTTAGTAACTCTTAGTTCTTTCAATATCATGAGTAAATAATTCCGGATCAACTTTAAGAAGGAAATTGAACTCCTTGAATTTTGTGCACACCGGTGTTTCGTAGTCAAACAAGTTTGTTTCAATTCTAAAGATTTCAGCCGTTTCTTGTTCATCATCATTATTAGCTTTCTCAACATCAGAAAATTCCTCATCATCAACTCCTTCTTGACCTTTGTTCTTAATCCAAAAATCCCATAAAACTTTCTTGGTGAATGGATCCATAATCATATCGTTAGCGAATTTCGAGGCCAACCATTTTTCGTACGTTAATTGCTTGGATCCCTTACTACTTTAGTTACCGTAATCCGACCAATACGAGAAGGCGGGAAATATTTTCTAAAAAAAATTTCAGTCAAATCCACCCAACTAGTAATTGAACTTTTAAATTCATCAAACCATTTCCTTGCTTTTCTAACTAATGAAATCAGGAAAACAAAAAGCCTAAGTCGCTCATAATTCACATTCGGCAAGTTAATGGGGTCAACAATTTTAAGGAAGTATTCGATATGCTCCACCGCGTCTTCTCCATTAGTCTCACTGAAGGCATTATCGTGCAAATCATCAAGGAATTTACCTTTTAGTTCATAAGCCCTTTTACCATTAACCATAATACTTGCAATCCCTGAATAATAATATGCCTTGTCATTAGTCGTGAATTCTTTCATAGTTGTATTCGCCTGAATATCTGCCATTACTTCTTCAATCTTTTCACCTACCGATTAGTATGATCTGTGACAAGGGTAAAAATATCAGTAGGATTTGCTCGGAAGAACAGTAATACAGAAAATCGAGCACGAAAATCAAATACGAAAAATAAGCTTTTGTTACTGTATCAAACGATCGATACGCCGTATTCAATTGATTTGAATATGCCGTATCAATCCTTTGAATGAATACGCTGTATTGGTTTAGAAAGTTGGATACGCCGTATTCAATGGAAGTGGATACGCCGTATCGGGTTATCGACCAGAACAGTGTATAGAAAACAATTTAAAACACACATAAACAAATAAACAAAAATACAAGCAAATACACAAATATACAGAATTTTACAAAATTTTATACTAATCTAAATTACACTAATTGATCTAAATTACACTAATTAATCTAAATTACACTAATCCTAAGGGTTAGATCTAATCTAATGTTAAAAACTTAAATATCAAATAAAATTCAAGATTAAAATTTCACTCCCCGACAGCGGCGCCAAAAACTTGATGTGTCTTCGTGTAGGTGTTATTTAAGATTATTCAAGTTTTAAATTTATATTTTTTCGACTTTACCTAAAACAACACTTTAACAGGCAGTGTACCCGATCAGATGGAGTTTCGTGGTAAGTAAGGTGTCGATCACTAAGAGCGAGAACTAATCTTTTATTTTATCAATATTTTGGTTAACTAAACTAAGTTAATTTAAACTATGTTAATTCTATTCTATGTTAAACCTATGCTAAACCTATGTTAATCCTAATTCTAACAGATAAAGGGGGTTTTAGCCTGAGGGACTGGCACATGTTTGTGGTGACTTAGATCTACTTAAGACACAATAACACACGCAAGCAAACAAATAAAAGATAGAAGAGCGATCTGGCCAAATATAAGAAAATTGCATTAACCATTATTAATCCAATTAGAATGTTGGTTTGTTTATTAAGTGCAATGAATACTTATCTCCAGGCGGCATATAATTCTTAATAATTAGGCATTACTTCTTCCCAATACCTAGACACGTAGAATTTTGTCACAATTAAACGCATCCGCATAAAGCATCCTATTTTCTAATTAGAATCGATCTTAGGGGTTAAATCAATGGTGATCTTGTTAAACCCTAGCTCATAGAGACTTTACCCACTTACTGCTTAATGGCAATTTATATGCTAGTAGTCCATTGGCCAAGTCTTTACCAAGGGTCACCTGCCGGTCCAACTAAGCTCACTAATCTAAAGGCAAAGATAGGTCATTATTTGTGTTCCTATTGGTCTAGATATATAAATCACTATATGGAGAGCCATCCCGACATCTAACTAACATGGTCGGTATCACTAGATCCAGTTTAATGATAGGTCGCATACAAAAGCACGTAAACAAGTATAAATTGATAAACATAAACAAGCAATCAACATAAATTAAGCATTCAAGATAAACAAACCAAACATTTAAATCTTCATAACAATGGCTAATACCCAAGGGTATTAGCCCTCAAACGTCATAGACTATAGGAGATTACAAAGTGTTTCCTATGGAATTGATAGCTTTTCTTGACCTCTTTTGCTCTTCTTGTCTTCTAAAAATCGAATTTTTTAGTTAAGGTATCGAAAATATGATCAAGTACACTGAAAACCCATTTTTAGGTTTTCTATTTATAGGGTCTGGAATTTGGTCGATACGGCATATCGAGAGTCTTGGATACGGCGTATCGGTGGTTTATTAAAGTAGGGACCACGTTCGATATCTTCCAGAATATTTTATTACTTTAAATTGAATATGGCGTATTGAGTTCCTTTGGATACGGCGTATTGGTCTTTATTCCTTTGTGGTCTTTTGTGAAGTGCAGGCACAAATACGCCGTATCTTCCTTGATGGATACAGCGTATAGGATGTCAGAGTCAGTATCTTCAAATGTCTTCGTTTAAGCTCTAGAATGCGTGCCTTTTTGCTAATCTTCACCAAGTACTCCATAATGACTGCAATTCTCAAATATAAACGATTAAGTAACAATTCTTGCAATAATTATACAAAATGAGTTATTTACATGGGATAAATAATGCTATAAAAGTGACATTATTTGATTTCATCAGTCATGTACCCATAGCACGCTACAAATAGTTAAGGGGGTGTTTGGGACTGCACAAATGTCGGTTTATTTTAGCTATTTGCTTATGTGCAAACTTAAATTTTTCAAGATGTAATTACTGGATTGAATAACAGGTCACAACTTACAATATGTGACAGTCACATATTTCATACTTTTTTTCCAAATGTGTCACATACGGTAGAAAAAGACCCACCAAAAAACATGCTACTTAACCAAGAGTCCAAAAGTTTTGTACCCAACTCATGTATAAAATTAGTACCGAAAAATATTGTTACCTAGTCAGTGGGCAAACATTATGGACAGACCACCATAAAGTTTCAAAGTTGTCTCAAAGGTAAATCTGCAATGAACAAAGATAAATGCATACATCAAAATAATGTGAAATGTGCTAATCCATGTGCATTTTTTTCCAAATTGCACTTTAAAATTATATATTTGTGATAACAGTGAGGTAATATTGACAAATGCAATAAAGAAAACGTTATTAACCATAAGCTGTATCAGCAACACATTTACGATCTAAAATATGTGTTCTTGATCATTTCACATTATGATTGAATTCAATTGATAAGTAATATAAACATACATAAGCTGTAATAGATATAACAAACATAAAAATGAATTTGCAAGTGTACCAAATACCCTTTTGACTACGGATTCCTGTATTAACCAAATAGGATACTACTCATAAACTGTAAAGTAAATTTGAGCACGTAACATGGTTAACTAAAGACTTAAGTTTTTAATTATTGTTAAGTATCTCACATTTTTCTTATAAAGATTACATAAATATTAGGATAAACATTTGAAGAGGTCAAGAAGTTCATAAAAAGCATCAATCATTATCAACATTTATAATAACGGAAATCATCTTCACACTCGTAAAAAAGCACAAATCTTTATCTACTAAATGCACTTAAAACATCATGAAAGATTAAAACTTTAACAGCTTACTCATTACATATGAACAACAAACACAAATCCCACAAATAATTAATCATTATTGAATCAATTCAAAAATAACAAAACCATTAAAAAGCACCAAACTTTATCAACATCAATAATTATATAAACTTAACAGAAATTCAGACCTTTATAACCATCATTCAAAAATTTATTTAATGTTTGTGCCAAATATCATTTATCAAACCATCAAGATCTAAAATTACTCAAAGACAGATGAATGTGGTGATTAGCTCTTTCAGTAAAAATAGCATACCTTTGGACCTTCCATCATTAAAATCCATTTTGAGTGACATTCCTATTTGCTCTATTTAACCATGGATTACCAGAATAACAAACTCCAATCCTTGATAGACACAAAAACATCTCACGACATTTTGTACCTAGATCATTTTAAATTAAACCATGCGAATCAAAAACTAAAAAGATTTTAAAACTTATAATCAAATTATGTATCTATAAACAATCTTCAATTCAATCAAATCAGATCAAATCCGCATACAAAAAACAAAACAAGCCATCAATAAACCACCAAAAACAAAACCTCAAACCAAATTAATAACGTTGAATTTTTTGATTTTTGTTGGTGGTGGATTTGATGAATTAGACAAAAAGACGTGTAAAACTAAATCTGTTTATGATTGATTGGATTATCTTGACTTTAGATTTAGATTTAAGTCATTAACACTCATATTAGATGTATTCTTTTTGGTTGTAAATCTTTATAACTCCAGATCCTTCGTATACCTTAAACCGCCTGAACTCATCATATTCATCGCATTGGTTACCAGGAGCAATTAAGCATCTCCATTATGCCATGTTGATTGTACAATTTTCACAGCCCGAGTACAATTAACCTTTTTATCAGTTACTTTAATAAGGAAATTTTTGTACAATTCTCAAAGCGTGGGTTATTCCTCTTAAAGCCTCTACAATAAATATGTGTACCCAATCTTTAAGTATAATAGATTTTAATCTTGTCCTCCAATATTATAGCAAAAAAGATCCATACATAGGTGAAGTTTCGGAGCTGAGTTCACAAGCTTGGAACCCATTTTGGCCCAGAAATCTTGAAATCTGCACCACCCCCCTTGCGCGCGCACATAGGTGTTGGAGTAAAACCAACTAAAGAAATTTGATAGCCAATACCAAGATTTCTATATAAACATTATCCCACTTCCTTTACTAGGCGACATGGGATAGCAAAGTTTCCCATATTTTTTGTTTCAAGTGTCTCATTTTGAGACACGATATCTCATTTATATTAACTTTATTTTAAACATACTTTAGCTCGTTGCAAAGCTCTCTTCAAAATTAACGCAAAACTACTAGCTAATATAAATATATATAACATATACATATATTAAATAATGTCCAAAGTTTGTGAAAATTCATTTTTCACAAACATTTTCCAACAAGTGAGCTACTG